>JASAMX010031264.1:0-22332 GCA_030248175.1 Microlaimidae sp. YZB2_3
TAACAAGTTTTAACAGCTTGTTTGGCGCATGGTCAAATCCGTAGGTGTCAAATTCAGGTAAATTTTTTTGTGTTTGAGTTAATTGATTTTGGTTTTTTATCAAATAAACAGAAAAAATATAAGATTTTAATTTTTTTAAATGTCTGTTTTGATTATTTGTATTTCAAAAAATATAATCTTTCAGCGTATTCTGCAAATTTATCCTTTTTTTACGTCACACACTTTACAGTTTTTATCAAAAGCTTTATTTGGAATTAATACACAACTATATATGATTTTAAAAACTAAAATTGTTCTTTTTAATGTATATAAAAATAATAAAATTCGCTCGCCATTTGAATGCTATAGCGATAAAAAGGTAGATTTTTTAACTTTTTTTATTTTTTAAATGATATCACTTTGTTGTCTTTATATCTTTGTGGGAAATTTATCATTGGTACGAAAAAGTTGTCGCGTATGCTTTATTAGATTTTTTTCAATAAAAAAAATTAAAATCACGCATATTGGACGGCTTTTTTGGCTCAACCATAATTTTTTGGTTTTAAATATTCCCTCAAAATCGAGATTAAATTTTCCCAAAATTTTTTAATCTTTTTTTTTCGTATTTTTTGACGAAAAACAATTCGGGTTTTTCGGTCAAAAAATCCCATGTTTTTTTAGTGCGGCAAACGCAATATCTCAACGAATACAACATCAATTTTAACAATTAAGGTATCAAATGAAAATATAAAGCTTCCGCTTTCTTTAAAAGTATCATTTGTAAATTAAATTTTTATACTCATGGATCAATTTTTCAATTATAGAATCACAAAAATATGCCATTTTTGAAGTTCATATCTCCTAAATCACTAAAAAAATTTACACTTTAAACACCTGATATTTTGGAAAAAAAATTTTGTGGGATATAGGGTTTTGTAGGAAGGTTATCACAAAAAATCATCAAAATCGATGACAACACGTTTGATTTTGTGCCACACCTTTAAAAAATGAAAATAAATATGAAAAATTGTTTGATAAAATTTTAAATGATTTAATTTTTATATTATTTTGCTATTAGTATCAAAGCTAAAATGGTGATTTTTCGATTTATGAATTATACACCAGCTACGTTTTTCCCCTATTATACAGTCCTGGTCTAGTGTAAAGTGCAATCCAAACCATGCATCATTCAGAACGTTTTTCAAACATTTTGCCGTTCGACCATGGACACAGCGTTTGAGAGAGAAAACGGCACAAGGCTGAAAAATGTTAGTCGCGTATTTCCTATACACAGGACGTTCTGATTTACGGCCGTTAATAAAACCCTGAGTGGAAAACATTATTACCGCATATTAAATTATTTTAAGCGTGTTTAAAACATGTTTTAGTTTCTATAAATATGTTTAATAATTAAGAACTGTTTCTGAAATTTGTTTGTTTATTAATTATTCTACTAAACATTCAAAAGGTGCTTAAAATCAGAATGATAGTGAGAAGTCAGAATGTTTTGCAAAATACTTCAGTTCCGCCTTCATTAAGAACGACGGAAGTCTTCCTGAGTTTAATGTTAATAAAATAGGTATTTTAGATAATATGTTTTTTACAGTCGAAAATGTTAGAAATGCCTCAAGACAATTGCCAAACAAATTTTCTAGATCGCCTGACGGATTACCGGCTGGATTTTTAAAGAAATTGGCCTTTGTCTTTTGAGAACCTTTAGCTAAAATTTTTAACACATCTTTTGACACAGGTATTTCGCCCGATGATTGGAAAGTTGCTTTTGTAATACCAATTTTTAAGAAAGGTTCAAAAAGTGAAAAATCAAATTACCGTCCAGTGTCTCTTACGTCGTTTGTTTGCAAAACGATGGAAAAGCTAGTTAAAAGCGAACTTTTCGTTTTTTTTGCCAATTTTCTCTCTAGGTGTCAACATGGTTTTAAAGTTCGACTATAACTCAATTGCTTGAAACTCTTAATGATTGGACTTTGTCATTAAACAACAAACAGTTTACCGATATAGTTTATTTAGATTTTGCAAAAGGATTTGACACGGTCTCACATCAAAAGTTATTGTACAAACTAGATAAACTTGGAGTATGCGGAAAATTTTTGGCATGGATTCGGTCTTTTTTAACCGGTAGATCTTTTTGAAAGTCCTTGTAAATAGTTCGGTTTCTTCATTTTATACAGTTCGAAGTTCCGTTCCTCAAGGTTTTGTGTTAGGGCCTTTCTTGTTTTTAATTTACATAAATGACTTAGTTATTTTTCTATAGTTAAACTTTTCGCTGACGATGCAAAAGTCTATACCAGTTTTTCAACAGACAATCAAATGGAAAAAAGCCAAAAATTACAAAACGATTTGGACAGAATTTTGAAATGGTCAAAAACATGGCAGCTGTCGTTGGCAGATCATAAATGCAAAGTTCTTCATGTAGGCACAAAACAACAGAACTGTAAATTTACCTATAGGTTTGGTCAAAAGTTACTTAAAAAAGTGAAAACTGTAAATGATTTAGGTGTTATTTTAATGGAAAACTTAAAATTTGGAGAGCACTGCAAAATGATTACTAA
The DNA here is from genome assembly GCA_030248175.1 of Microlaimidae sp. YZB2_3. Classification (NCBI taxonomy): domain Eukaryota; kingdom Metazoa; phylum Nematoda; class Chromadorea; order Desmodorida; family Microlaimidae; species Microlaimidae sp. YZB2_3. Next base: position 2,550 of record JASAMX010031264.1, read on the forward strand.
AAAGGGGTTTCAAAACATTAGGATTAATTTTTCGAACTTTTAATTCTAATTCTATCAATAATTTTATTTGTGCTTTCAATGCGTATTTACATCCCACAGTCGAATATGCAAGTGTTATTTGAAATCCCTATCAGCAAAAAAACATTCAAATGATTGAATGTATTCAGAAAAAATTTACAAAAGGACTATACAAAAGATGTGGTTTAACGTATGTAAACTACGAAAAAATATTAAAATTTTTAAATTTAAAAAACTACAAGATTGACGCAGTATTTTAGATCTTTCTGAATGTTATAAAATTTTACACAGTAAAAAAAATATTAAGACTTCAGAATTATTTTGATTTAATAATAATAATAATACCAGAGGACACACGTCTAAGCTGAAAGTTAAAAAAAGTAAAATTAATGCCAGAAAATTCTTCTTCAGTAATAGGGTTGTTTCTAAGTGGAATAATTTATCTCAAACGCAAGTTACAGCCAATTCACTTAGTACTTTTAAGAAAATGTTCTAATCAGTGGTTCATTTAAGGGCTTTTTATAAGCCTTTGAATCATTTTTGTTTAGCTAAACCAAGTTATCGTTCTCTATATTGTTCGCGACCGTAATCGGTTCGCATTTTGTTGAATACTTATTAGTTGGTTGATCTAAAAATAAATAAATAAAATAAATAAATAATGTGCAATTTTAAGATCTTTAATGCAAATCTACTCAATTTTTTTGGATATTTATTAACTCAGTAAGCTGTTTTAATATTGGAATCTTTTTTTATATTGGTTTTTGTGCTGTTTTTTTGTGCTTAATACCCCAAAAAGCACGGCAAACAAGCGCAATTTGAACTTTATTGGCATTCGTTTTGGAATTCTTTTTTGGCTCCAGAGTGGGGCCGAGTTCCGACCCCCCACCACTCTCGGGCGCCACAGGCGCCCGGAGCACCCAGACAACAAAGGACACACCCGCGGAGAACTACCGACCGAACCGCAGGAAAAAACACGAGAAACGCGAGCCACGAAAGAAACGCGAAAAGCACCCCAACAGAAAAGCGAAACGCGCCACCGAACGCCCGAAGCACGAGCAGAGCGAGCGCGACGCCGAGCCGCGAGACCCGAGACGCCGAGCCCAAAAGCGAACGACGCCAACGGCAAAAGAAGAAAAACAACCGAAACACAAAAATAGGAAAAGCGCGAAAACGAAACAAACAGAGAAAAAAACGAGCCACAACGAAGCAAAAAAAATATTCGACAGCTATCCAAAGAGCCTAACGCTCGCAAAAAGAGACGATAACGAGGAAAGGGGGAAGCCCGAAAAAACAGAAAAAAAAGAGAAAAGCCAGGAGACCGAGGGAGCCAAAGGAAAGAACCCAAGCTCAAAAAAGTCAGAAAACCACGCGAGAAAAAGCAGAAATCCCGGGAGAGACCCGCCGCTAAAGCGCAGTAGACAGACAAGAGCGAGACGAATAAAAACTAGAGAAGAACCATATATACAGGAAATTAAATCACTCAACGACAAAAAAGGCCCAACAGGAGAAGCAGAGGAACCAAAAACCAGAGACCTAAAAAAAAAAATTCGAAAAATGCAAAAGCCAGCAACAAATATAGACGAAGTACTACTATGCAAGAAGAAAAGAGCGAATTCACGATCACCCTAAAAAGAAATACAATAGCAGAAGTACCGCCGAAGAATATGCTAATATCAAAAACCAGAAGCTAAAGGAGAGCAAAAACACAATGATAAATATACAGCAAATATATATAAAGCTGCTCTATTCTTTCTTAAAACAGCAATAAATCATCAAAAGAAAGTAGAATACGAGTATACTCCAATCAGAAAATCTGTAAATAATAAGATTCAGAAAGCTAGATATAATCCAGACATCAACTAAAGAGCGATAACTATCAATCTAACGAAAAAAAAGATATCTTGATAGAACTCCTGACGTAAAATATTCACACTATAAATTATATCCCCAGAGATAAAACGTCCGAACCAACATAAATCTATATATATGATATATAACAGTACCTCGAATAGTACAAAAATACTATCTCAAGACAAAGTACTATGTACCAATCGACGCGCGAAAAATCACAAAACAAGAATAAAAAACACCCCAAAGCTAAAGAAAAAAAAGTAATATCAATGTATAAATAACCAATAGCGAAATCGATCACCTAAAAAAGAGCAGACAAACAAAATATATGAAATCCACAAAATAAAATCAAGAAGTACCTCGAACCAGATACAACGAAAAAACGACAGCAAAAACAAAAAACAAAGCAAATAGAAAGAATAATATTCCAAAACTCAATAAAAATCCAAAACGACGAAATATATAGAAAAAAAAACCACAAAAACCAGAGACCACAAAAAAACCCAAATACAACGAAATATATAGAAAAAAAAACTCACAAAAACCAGAGACTACACCACCGAAAAAACAAACATAAAGACCAACAACAACACCACTAAATCTAAAAAAACACAAAAGTAACCGAAATCAACAAAAAAACCCATAAACCAACACCATCCCTATATAGAATATATACCAAAGAAAACCAAAAAAAAACAAATATACAAAAACAAAAAAACAAACCAACTAGAAAACCTAGCGCAAAACAAAAACCAACACCCCCCCTCACTATAAACCCAAACTCACACCCAAACAAAACACAAACTCAATAACCCCTCCCAAAGAAAAACAGAAACCAAAAAAACAACAAACCAAAACCCCCCCCAAACAAAAACACCAAACCACACCACCCCCCAAGACAGAAACACCAAACCCCCCCCAAACACAACACCACACAAAAAACCAACACCACAACCAACACAAAAAAAAAAAAAACACAAAAAAAACAAAAAACAACAACCAAAAAACCAAAACACAACCAAACAACCACACCACCACAAAAACCAACACAAACCAACAAAAAAAAACCCCCACAAAAAAACACAAAAAACCACCACAACAACCCCAAAAAAAAACAACCCACACAAACAATACAAGGCGCAGACATACCACTATTTGAACTTTGTTGACATTTCGTTTGGAATTTTCTTTTGGTCTCCAAGTTAATTACAGCCAGGAGCCCTTTCCAATCCCCACTCTTACGTTCTCGTATGACGCCATGGCGTCCGAGAGTGCCAGACCAAAGGAGTCATCATCAGCCGCGGAGGAAGAATCTACCGATTGCGAACTTTGCGTTTCATGTGGAAAAACACCTGGTGAAATCTTCGCGAGCCACGTCAAATGTTATAACTGCGAAGACTTATATCATTTTCGTCGCCTTGTATTACAGAATTTTAAGCAAAACGCGTCCACCAAACAGCTCCGATAGCTTAAGCTATAGATAAGCTCAAGCACAAAACAGCTCAAGCTCCGCTTGAGGTACCCGATAATGCATTCCGATTTTTTTGCCCAAAGGCGGAATGATCCCGGCCATTTGACGTGAGAAGATCTCCATGAAAAATTTCAACCTATTCAGAAATGCTGATTTCTTTTGAAAATATATTGGGGGAAATATACCAAAACGGACTAGCAATAAGTCAACTTAAAACGAAACGATCCACTGATGTCCTCACGATTATGACAAAGCTGAACACTCTAGCGAATTCTGTCAAATTAGCTTTTACTTACACCGATCAGCAAAGACCTATGCAGTGGCTGCTAAGCAAGGACTCTCGCCTTCCGATGCGCTTGTGTATTACCACCTGAAAGAGATTCTTTCTGAGCATGAAATGAAGACGCAAGTCATTTTCTCGAACTTTCCTGAATCTGAAAAAGAAAAACCATCCAAACTGTACGTTAAATTAAAAATCTTTTTCAACGATTTTGGACTGATAGAGTTATGGGAGGATGTCGCTGGAGCCGAACGTCTCGACAAGCAGAGAGCCCCAATTTTCAACTGCCTGCCTGGTAAAGATCACCATGCAAAACCATGATGGGCAGGGCGTTCTGCGTGCTAAAAATCTTCTACGTCTCTGGGAGGAGAAAAAAAAAGATCCGGAATGCGACACTGGAAAAATGATTATGCGTGTCTCAAAACCATTTCAAGAATGCAAAAAATTGGCGGGGCGGAACTTTTCGAGCTTTGTAAAAATGCTTACTCAATAAACAACGATCTTAAGCAAAAAGGAATTTCAAACACTAGTTTTTCTCTTAGGGAGGAAAAAAGAAAATACGTTATTGAAAAGTTTAAAGTGTATAATGATGTTTCTAATAAGTGGTGTAGAGCTGAAAACTTAAAGGGACCTTTAAACCGATAGTGAGAAGGGGCATAACTAGTACTTCAAACGAGTATTTAAAATGTAATTATGCAAACGCTAGAAGTTTATCTAGCTGAAGTAATCAAAATCAGCTTAATTATTTGTTAAATTCTGAAACATATGATTTGTTAAATTTTACTGAACCTGGTTTAATCCTGAATTAAAAAACGGTATGATAAAATCAAACTCACTATATAAGGAGATGGTGTTAGGTCAATTAGGAGATGGTGTTTCAATTTTTGTTAAAAAAGAAATTAAATCGCGTAAAATACTTTTGCCTGAAAAATTTAATGATTTAGATTTAGTGGTAGTTGACGTCGTTGGTGCAAAACCCTTTAAAAATGTTTGTTTTTATCGGCCACCTAACAGTAGCAATAAGTACTCTGAACGTTTTTGTGAAGTCTTATCAATTTTATCTGATATAAATTATCCCGTCGTATTATCAGGAGATTTTAATATTAGCAATGAGTACTCTGAACGTTTTTGTGAAGTCTTATCAATTTTATCTGATATAAATTATCCCGTCGTATTATCAGGAAATTTTAATATTAAAGAAAAGTTTTGGCAAACATATAATAATTCTAATTCCTATTTGCCCAATTTGTTTTCAAATTGTTTTCGCTCAAGAATCGTTTTTTCAAGTTGTAAATCAACTGGTTCGAGGTCAAAACTATCTTGATTTAATATTTTGTAACGGAAATTTCCATATATTTAATGTTAATGTCACTGAACCTCTTTTTAATAGCGATCACAACAGCATCGATTTCGCTATTCTTGGTTATAATTCATACATTGATCATAATAACTTTTATTTCAATTTAAAAAAAGCTAATTGGCAAGGAATGAATAATTACTTATATTCCATTGATTTTGTAGAATTATTTCAACAAAGCGCAGATCCAGAAAAACATTGGGACATAGTAAAACTTTGTCTTGAAAAAGCAATAGAAATTTTTGTACCTATTAAAAAACGAGGTAAACCTGTTAAAATAAAATATCCGATATATATAGAAATTATAAAATCAAAAAAGTTGAAGCTTTGGAAAAAACGTTTTTATCCTACTGCAAAAGGGGAATATAACAAATTAAATCATAAACACAAGTGTGAAATAAACAAATTTAACGAATCAAAGGAAAAAAGTTCTAAAATCCAAAGATAAAATTTTTTTTTTTTAAACACGTTAGAAAATTAAGAAAAAAATACAAAAGTTATCGCTCCTTTAGTTGATGAATCTGGAAACTTAACAAATGATCTAAAAGCTCAATCTGAAATACTTAATACTATTTTAAAACAGAATTTTACTAAAGATAATGGAGTAAACCATACAATAACTCGTAAATTACCTAAAGATAAACTGACAATTCTTTCTCAAACTAAAAATTTACTGACCAACTGTTTTAAAAGCCCTAAAAAAGCAAAAAATAAAACGAGCAGAACTCCAGACACTTTGCCTGCTATTTTATTCAAAAAATTAGCAAACTCCCTAGCATCTCCTTTAGCTACTGTTTTTACAGTTTTCTTTAAAACGCATAAATTACCTCCAACACGGTTAACTGCTATTGTAATTTCCAATTTTTAAAAAGGTGATCCAAGTGACCCAAAAAATTACCGCCCAATTTCGATTACTTGCATAGTAAGTAAAGTTATGGAGTCTATAATTTATGACCAACTATTTGGATTTTTTGAAAGTTTTAAAATTATTTTAAAGGCTCAAAATGGATTTTTGCAAAAAAGTCCACTTGCTCTCAACTGTTGGAATCTTTTGTTGATTAGAACCAAGCGATTAAAAAAAAATTATAGACACTGTATATATGGATTTTAGTAAAGTCTTTGATTCAGTCTCGCATCAAAAATTGTTGTCTAAACTAACAGCTTATAGTATAAGTGGCAACCTTTATTCCTGGATTTCTGCCTTTTTAATGAATCGCACGCAAAAAGTGGTTATTGAAGAAACTTTTTTTGAAAGCATTGAGGTTATGTTTGAGGACATTGGGCTCCCCCAAAGGTCGGTCCATGGACCTTTATTATTTATTTTTAGTTTTTATAAATGACCTTCCCGACCATATTCCTAATGTTATATGTAAGCTCTTTGCCGAGGACGTCAAGATCTACCACACTCATGAAATAAAAAAAATAGCTGAAATACAGTAAAAGATAGATTTTATTTTGCTTAACAGTATAGTGGCTCTTATTTTTTAATTAATGTTAAAGATAGAATATTGTATTTTTGTGTATATTTCTTGATTTTTATGGAAAAAATTACTTCTTTTAAAAATACAGTAATTTACCTTGAATTTCTGCAGTTTCCTGTAAAATATAAAGATAAAATCTAATATCTAATATAAAGATTATAAGCTTTTAGCCAGCTGCAGTAGAAATCGGAAAAATAATGACAGAATAAATTTTATTTTTATCAAAAAATGTTTTAACTACTTGAAATAACTAGTGTTTTCCAGCTAACTAACTTATTAACTAGCAAGTTATTTGCTGAAATCTTTTAACTAGTAAGTTATCTAATAAGTTAATTGGTAAAAAATGTAAACTAGTAAGTTAACTAGTAAGTTAATTGCTCAAAATTATCAACTAGCCCGAAAAATGCACTAGTTAACTAGTAACTACTAAGTTAATCAGCACAACTCTAACAAAAGGATGTCCGACTGTCCATAAATTTTTTGTGTAGGTATATAGGTTTGTTTCCTTTTGGGGGGGGAGGGCTTATTAAATCTATAAATTAATGTGTTAAGGGATGACGATATAGATAATATACGCTGTCGGTTTTTGTGTATAACTCGTGCCATACGTGACGAACAGAATCAATTTATAGATTGGGATAAAGAGTATTCTTTTCTGGTCAGTTCAGTATCCCTAACATTTTTGGCAAACCATTCCACGCCGAGATATGCTTGCTTGAAAAAAAGCATTTTAAAACAGTTTTTCCCAATTTAACAGAACCAGAGCTAATAGTATTTGATTAAAATTTAACTCAGGTTAGATAAACCAAATGGACATCGATCTATATATAAATAGGCATAATGTGTGTGTGTGTGTGTGTGTGTGTGTGTGTGTGTGTGTGTGTGTGTGTGTGTGTGTGTGTGTGTGTGTGTGTGTGTGTGTGTGTGTGTGTGTGTGTGTGTGTGTGTGTGTGTGTGTGTGTGTGTGTGTGTGTGTGTGTGTTTGTGTGTGTGTGTGTGTGTCTGTCTGTCTGTCTGTCCGTCTGTGTGTTTCCTAATTCCTCCCTAACCACCCAACGGATTAAGTTGAATGAGGTATCCTTGGAAAGCTTATACTCCAGGAAATGTCGTAAGGGGGTTGAAATTTTAAACCAACACACATGGACATCTTTGTACAGGACAACGCGTTTTTACCAAAGAGGGACCCTATGGATTTCGGAACTTAAAAAATTTTTGTTTAAGTTGGAATTGGGCTAAAACTTATTAGTAAGAGTAATTAGCCACTGCAAAGCCAGAATATAATGTTTTTTTTAAAAAAAATGAATATGGGCATCTTTATACTGGAAAAGGTTTTTTTCACTAAAGAAGGGATAAGGAAAACCTTGCTCCCCAACCACAAAACGGATTCAGCTAAATAAGATATCATTGCAAAGCTTACAGTCCGTGGAAGCTTATAAAGAGGTTCAAATTTAGAAAAGTTTTGCATAGACATCTTTAGCCTGGACAATATATTTTCACAAAAGGGGGAAAACTATGGACTTTGCAAATTGAAAATTTTTTGTCTCTGAATTGACTCGTACTTATTGATAAGAATAAGTAGCCAATTTAAAACCAGAATTTGATGTTTTTTGGCAAGATTAACATAGACATCTTAGTACTGGACAACGTTTTTTTCACTAAAAACAGGAACAACCTTCCTCCCCGACCAGAAAAAGGATTCAGCCTAATGAGACATCATTGCAAAGCTTACAGGTCGGGCAATGTCTTAAAGCTTAAAGGTATTAAAATTAAAAAAAATTCATGGACATCCTTAGGGTGGAAAACGCATTTGCACAAAAACGGGGACCCTATGAACTTTGGAAGTTGAAAATTTTTTGTCATTGAATTGGCCTAAACTTATTGGTTAAAGAATTATTCAATTAAAAACCAGAATATTATGTTTTTTTGTAAAGATAAACATCAACATCTTTATACTTTATTACTTTATGCATTTTCACCAAAAAGGGGGTGGACCCTTCTCTCCAACCGCAAAATAAATTAGGTTAAATGAGGTAACATTGCAAAACTTGCAATTTTGGGAATGTCATAAAAAGGCTAAATGTTAAAAAAATAACATGGACATTTTTAATCTGGAAAACACAATTTCACCAGAGGGGCCCCATATATTTTAAAAGTTAAATTTAATTCTATTGCTAATTGTTTCTATTTTCATTGTTTTTTATTACCAATAGATATTAGCAAATGAAAAGCTTGCGTGTAATTTTTTTTTGAAAAAAATCAACATAAACATTATTATGTTGGACAACGAATTGTTTTAAAAGTTGTGATGGGCCTTCCTCCTTAACTACATAAAAAATCAAAAATAGATATCATTGGAAAGCGTACAGCTCAGAGAGTGTCGCAAGGGGGTTAAAATTAAAAAAAAATGGACATATGTATGATGGACAAACCTTTTTTACCAAAACGACGGTTGGGATCATCCTTGCTAACTACTAAACGAAGTGAGTTAAATAAGACAGCATTACAAAGCTTAAAATTCAGGGAATTATCATAAAAAGATTAAATTTCGAGGAATTAGCAGAATGATCTGAGAAATACAGATATAATTATTTGTCAGCCATTTGTCAGCCAAAAAATTTTCAGCAAAATTCATATTATAAAAGTTTTTTTAATTTCGTTTTATTGCAAAAATTTTTGAAATAAAAAATAAAAAGACATAACAGCAGAGATATTGTTAAAAACTTGCCGTGCTATTCATAAACTTTCAATTTTGGGCTAGGGCCATTTTTTATGCGACCGGTGTGTGTAAAAACAGTCGCAGTCCGTTTTGATCATCGGAAAGTGGACTGGGTCCGTTTTTATCATCGGAAAATTCCCTTTTGATCATCGGAAAGGTGGACTGGGCCTGTTCTTGTCATCGGAAAAACGGACTCAGTTCACTTTTCAAAGATCAAAATGGACCCAGTCCAAAATGGAACGGGTCCACAAGTGTTATGAATAGCATGGTAAAAACTGGCTCGGAATTATGGCACGACTGCTGTGTTGTAAATTGGGAACAAACTAATTTCTATCAAATAACTAAAATGCTATTAATTTCTATCGTTTATTAATACTGTTTGTTCACCAATGAGGTTCGTCCGCCACCTTAAAATTTCAGATACTGTCAAAACTGTCAGAGTATTTGTGATCACGTCATATATGTTTTGCTCTGTGGGAATGGTTGTATAAGGAGCTGTTAGAATCATACTTAGCCAATTAGCGCTTGCGAAAAAATTGGATCTCCAATGAATGAAAGATTTCCATTTTTCTCCAAGACCTAATTGGCTAAAAATAATTCCACAACGTTATAACTCCTTAACAAAAATTTTTAACAATTTTCTTTGTGAAAATCTTTAACATTAAACAACTTCCTTTTAAATGGAAAGGTTTTGACTATCACCAAAAGGCGATGAATTCTTCTCTCCAGCCCCAGATCAAATTAGGTTAAATGAGGTATTACTGCAAAGCCTACAATTAGGGGAATGTTATAAAGGGGGTTAAGTGTTTGAAAAAATAACATCGAAATTCTTAATCTGGACAAAAAATTTTTCACCAGATAGGGCTTTCTAAATTTTAAAAGTAAATTCTTTTTCTACTGCTAATTATTGCTATTTTTATTGCTATTTATTACAAATAGATATTATTAAATGGAAAACCAGCGTATTAATGTTTGTTTTTGTTTGGAACAATCAACATGAACATTTTTATTCTGGACAATAATTTTTTTCAAAAGTTGGAATGGATCTTTCTGCTCAACTACATAAATGATTAGTCTAAATGAGATATCATTGGAAAGCTTACAATTCAGAGAGTGTCATAAGAGGGTTAAAATTTTAAATAATAACATGGACCTCTGCTTGCTGGACAAAGGATTTTTACAAAAAAGACAGAAGTGATCATTCTTGCTAACTACTAAACAAAATGAGTTAAATAAGACATCATTAGATAGCAGATATATTAGCTTACAATTCAGGGAATCATCATAAAAAGATTGAATTTCAAAAAATTAGCAAATGAATTTGAGAAATACAGATATAATTGTTTGTCATTCGTACGGCAAACACGGGCTACTTGTATCTTAAAATCGGATTTTTTTTTAAATGTTATTAATCATTTTTTAAAAAAAATCTTTCACAAACAGGTGTATATTAATTATCACTTTTGCTGGAAGTAAAACCTTTACTAGTAAAAAGTAAAAAGTAAAAAAAAGTAAAAATTTGGCACAAATTATGCTTAATTTTCCCCTTTGACACTTTTCCTTTGGTAAAAATGCGCTGTTCAGTATAAAGATGTTCATGTAAATTTTTTAATCCCCTAAACCATAGCTATAAAGCCAAAAACATAAGTTTTGAGTGGGACTTTTTAAACTTTCCATTATATATCTTAAAAATAGCTAATTTCTGCAAGTTTTTGTTTTTTATTTTTAAAAACGGAATCCAAATTTAGCTATGTATATTTTTGATACAATTGTAAAATGTTTAAATGTTAAAGTAATTTAGTACCTACACTTTTTTTAAGAGCCACTTTTTTCAGCTGGGTTCTTTGTTGTTGATCAAAATATTTTTTTTTCAAATTCCAAATATAAATTTCCTGACCGCTCAGTAAAAGTCTTCCTGCAACAAATGAGTATGCCAAGTCTTGTAAACCGCGCAACAACAACCGCGGTAAGATTTTTTAAGAATAGAATTTTCTTTTTATTTCTAGCAAACAATACAATTACAACAAAATCACAATGCAATCCTGTTGACTTACAAAACAAAACCAGTTAAAGAGAAAATAATACAAGTATCAGGAAAAAGGACCTGACCAGCTAGAAAAAAATGACAAAAGATCTTAATAAAAGCTTTTTATTTAATGATAAATATACAAAACTTTCTTACTTTAGTAAGAATTTTATAAACTATTACAAAGATTTACAAATTATTTGGGCTTCATATAGTGAATTCCATTTATTTATTGGCTAAAATTTCAATAACATTTGTTCCAATAATTCCAGTAATTTACCTCTTCACTTCTCTGGAAAAAATATCAGTAAAAAATTTACTGTTATACTTTCACAATCTTCAGCAAAATATTGCACAAAAATCCTCTACATAAATTTAGAAATTTTCATATTCTTACCTTGCTTTAAAAAGTCGATTTTTTTCAAGATTCAAGATTTAGCGAAATAAATAAAAGCAGTTTCCTAAAACATGTAATGCAACTCAGCTGAGTTAAATTACCAAACAATGCACAAACATTAGGTATAAAACACAATACTGCATAAGACCTGGCTAGACTACTAGAAAAACAATTACTAAAGGGTTTAGAAATAAAGTTTTTTATAGTCACTTACTAGGTTTATACACCTTTTGTATATTATCATTTGTGTACAGATTTTTTAAAATGGTACAAGGATTTGGATGTTGCATTTAATTTGATCTTTTTCAAGAGAATTCCATTTTTGGTGGCTATATTAAAACATTTAATTTTTTGCAATTTACTGCTGCATTTTTAAGTTTCTTTGAATGTTGTTTTGATTGATTTGTTTAATTTTATATGTTTCGATCATATCTATTTTATTTTGGTGTTCTTGTAAACTTTTTAAGTTTAGTACACTTAGCCGGTTTTCATAACCATTATTTTTAAGTTTACAAATTTTAAATACGCGTTTGGTAAATGATTGTTGAACTTTTTCTACAATATATTTATATTTATTATGTATGGATTCTAAACAGCACTAGCATACTCAACTGTGGGATGTACAAAACTTTTATAGGCAGTAAGATAATTTTTTATATAGTGGGATTTAAACCATTTAAAAATTAAGTTACTTATTTTTATAGCATTACAAGCTGTTTTTTGACAATGCAATGAAAATTTTAAATCGTTAGAAATTTACACACCAAAATCCTTAACTAACTTAGTTTAAAGTAATTTCTTATTATTTAAGTAATAATCTATTTGGTTTGACTTTTCCCCATATTAATATGAAGACCTTCACATTTATTTTTTTGATAGAATAATCTTCCAGTTCATTGACCACTTACAAATTCTATTCAGATCATCTTGTAAGTTGTTTCAGAAGAATTTAAATAAACTTTTGCATAATCAGCAAAAAGTCTAATTTCTGAGTTTTGAACACAATTTATAATATCGTTTATATAAACTAAAAAAAGAAATAGTTCTAAGACTGAACCCTAGGGCACAGAGCTTGTGACTGAGTATGCTAATGAAACAGTGTCATTTATTAAAACTTTCATTACGTTTTAGAATTTAATGTTGAAAAATTACTAGCAATTATTGTTTTACTTACCTTGGTATTTTTCCATAAAAATTTCCTCTAAGCTTAGACGTTTATTTTCTGAAGTTTTACCTCAAGTTTCTCTAAGAGTTGTGTTTAGATCTACGTTTCGTTTAGGCCACTGTTTTCCCTTCAAAGATCGTATTCCATTTGAACTGAAATCTCGAGTTGTATACAAATTCCAGTGCAACGGGTGCGATTCCGTTTATATCGGACAAACTGTCTGACATATTTCAACTCAGACTTCAGAACATTTGGCGATAAGTTTTAGGACTGGACGCAGTATCCTTCCGAAGCAATCAGCTGTTTATGATCATGTTTCTAAATGTACGCTCATGTCTACGTCTTCTGCAAAAAAATTTAGTATTTTGTCTTCTTCTGATAACGAGTTTTGCCTAAAGATCAAAGAAAGCATTGCAATCAAAGGCGAGAAACCTGTTTTTATTAATAATGTATCCAGCGCTCAGCTGTTTTTATTTTAATGCGCAGATGTTAACGGGTTTTACGGTTTTGTTTTTAATGTTTTTTTCGTTGTAGCTTCTGTTTTAGATTGTAATTACTTTTTGTAATAATTTTTGTAATATATTTTTAAGTTTTAAGATTGCTTTGTAATTTTTAGCATTTATTTAGTTCAATACGTTAGTTTTAGGCTCATTACATTCTTGTTTTTATTCTCATTATTTAAAACATTGTCGTAAATTTTTTACCTCTTTAGTAATTTTGTAATTATCACTTTTTTTTCAATTTTTTAGTATTAAAATATTTTTATATCTCTATGGTTCTTTGTGTGTTTTATCCCATTACTGTAATAATTTTGTAATTCTAACATTTTTAGTATTTTGTGACATTTTTTATATTTATAATTGATGGTTAGTAATTTTGTCTTTCTAGAACGTTTTATCCTTACTGATGATGGGTACTGAGCTACCCGAAAGCTTTAATGCCTTACGGAATAAACGTTTTATCTTTTATTCTTCTTGCTATAGTACCACTTTCATTACTCTATTACTCTCTAAAGTGTCATTATAAATTTTAAAGAAAAAAAATTATGGTTGTTGACAAATTTTTCGAATGACTTTCACCCATTCGAGTTGTTTTTCAAAAAGCACAAAAAGCTTTGTTTTATACAAAAAATATAAAATCTTTGATTTTATAAAAAATAATTTAGGGTTTTGTACTTCGTTGAATAGGGAAAATTTCGCGATTTAAAGCTTTTTATATTTATTAATTTATGGTTTTTATGTATTGATTATTTGTTGTCATAGAAAACAAATAATATTTTAGTGGCTTTCATGTATGAATTAATTTAATGTTTTTCTAGATTGATCCTCTACAAATTATACAACAGTTTTATTAGTATTCATAATATGATTGCTACAGTATTACTATAGGCAAAAACAAATCCAACTGACCGCGAGATTTACAGTATTGAATCGGCTATTTAACAACAAAAAACATTCAAAATTTTTCACTAAAGCGGATTAATAACAAAGATTAAAAATCGTATTTTAATAATTATTTATTAAATTACCTAATTTGTAACCTAAATGCAAATTTTTTAAGGGCTAAAATTGGTTAATTTTTGTATTTGTTGTAAAAATGTGGAATTAAAAAAAATTCTGCGTTCTTATTGGTTTTAAAAGAAAAGTCATTACCCCACAATTATAATTGGTCCTTTCATGTCTGCATTCTAATATCCAGCGTCAGCCAGATATAATTTAACCATAAGTAAAGAATAACAGCACAGTTGAGACAAAACAATGACATTTTAAAAAATACACTAGATATTAGGAATAACAGGTTTTAAAGCAATATACTAAAACTTAATATTTGTCTTCACTGCGCTATAACAATTATTGTACAATTTTGTTACTAGCCATTACCTGTCGATTATTTGTGAGCATACAATATTTTGAAACAGAAAGTTTATATCACCAAAAATATATAATATACCGAAAAATGTGCAACTCCTATATAAAAAAGTACAGAAAAGGTGGCCTTTTTAATGAGCCTCTCCATTTAAATGACATTCTCCACTATAATGACATAGTAGTCATTTTAATTCGGCGAGTTAAAATGGAGAGAAGCCATTATAATAGCCATTTATTCACTTAATTTCACTTTATATATACAAGTGTAATACTGTCCGGGCCGCACGAGTTTTAGCGTGTTGGACACTATTAAACCAACACGGGAAAACTCGTGCGGCCCGGACAATATTACAATTGAAAGTATATATCAAGTGAAATTAAATCAATAAATAGCTATTATAATAGCTTCCTCTCCATTTTAACTCGCCGAATTAAAACGGCTACTATGCCATTATAGTGGAGAGTGTCATTTAAATGGAGAGGCTCATTGTAAAGGCCACCTTTTCTGTACTTTTTTATATAGGAGTTGCACATTTTTCAGTATATTATATATTTTTGATATCACAACTTAACACTATATTCCAAAATAGAAAAAACCACTAAAAACCCTTTAACAAAAAAAGATAACAATACAAATTGGACACTTTTAAACATTTACGCATATAGAAATTTTTATATATTTTTGCAACATTTTTAAGATCTAGCACCATGATGATGTTTTTAAAAACACTTTTGAAATTTTTGATTACAATAATTAATTAAACAAAAACAAAATCATACTACTTTAACAAATATTTTTTCATGCAAAAACTTAAAACAACTTAAACTTAAAAAACAGGGTTTTTTTACAAGAAAATACTTTAATTTTTATTTCACGAAAGGATATTAGTATTTTTTACAGCTTAAAATGTGGCTAAATTTTTACAGGCACTAGGACGTTATAAATGGTTTGCAGCCCCGATTTTAGTGATTGCCGTGCATGTTAACTATGACCGTGAGATAATTTTAAAAAAATAAGTATTTATTTTTTAAGACAGTTTTTGAAAATTAAAATAATATCGTTAACTGACTTATTTTGGAAATTTCACCTAATTTAGTCTTAATTTTGTAGAAACAATAGAACCAACACGTATGTACACACACAGAAACCCAGACAGCTCAATTATTTATGATATTCCCAGCAAAACAAATGGCGTAAAAATTTTAGATTTATATCATCTAGTTATTTTTTGGGTTTCCGTTTTTTTTTGCTGTCTTACACTTTGTAAATTTTAAAGGGTATTTTAAAAATTAAAAAAAAAATTTTTTTTCGCACTTTGTGATAAAAAAAAAACTTTTCTTGCTTTTTATAAAGCATTTATATTCACACTAGAGTTTTCCTATTTTATCAATTTAAAGATTAGAACACCACAAATGCAACAGGTAAAAAAAATATATATTTTCTTTAAATAGAAATAAACTATAATTTTTGATGACAGAATAGATTGTGTGTTAGGTTTATTTTTTGACAAAATAGATATGGAGTGAAAATTTTATTTTTATTTCATTTCCAAAAATATAAGTTTGATTTAAGCACCCTTTCCGTGATGGCCATTTTCTCAGTAACAACCGTAAAATCTTTGTACGGCAAAGGTAAAAACTTCATCTCACAGTGGTGGTATCTTTGTATGACCAATGTCAAATGTAAACAATACTGCGGTAAACTTTAGGCACGACCTAGGTTGTAGTTAGGTTATACACAATTTTTGTGCGTTTTTAATGCCCTGTAAATAAGCAATTTGAAATGCTTATAAGTGCGGTTCGGAGTGAAACTTTTTTGTCTTCGATTTTGATATTTTTTGGGAAAACCTTACCCCTGCCCCCAATAGCCCACAAAAATTTTTTCATAAAAATATCTCAAGTGTTTCAGAAGATATGACCAAAAATATATAATACTATATAATATATTAAGGAAAAATATGTCACTCAGTCTCAGAAGCGGAACAATTTGGTGCTATTTTTTGAGCACTGCCATTAATTGTTGTGCGCATAAAATGGCAAAACAACTGCTCTTATTGAGGCATGTGTCGTGTAAATGGGCACTGCTCAAAATGTAGCAGTGTTTTTACGCATATACTTGCATGCTAACTCGAACGCACTGCATTTTGAAGCACACTGCACTTTTTTAGCAATTTTATGCGCATATACTGCACATAAAATGGCACAACCGCTTGAAACAAAAAAAATAAACCTACTTAAAAACCCCTACTTAGTTTGCACACTGTACACAAAATACAAACTTTTAGTATAGACATACAAAAATAAAATCCAATGCAATACATAAATAGATCTTTTTGTGTATTGTATTGTATTTTATTTTTGTATGTCTACTCTCTCATTTCATTTGGTAGATTTTTACCAAATCATTGGTAAAAATTTACGAATTCTTTGGTAAATTCTCAACTCAAAAAATATTTGGCAACCGTTACCAAGTATTTGGTAAAAGTTACGAATTCTGCATAGTTACCAAAAGTTTGGTAGATTTCTGATTAGTACCATATAATTGGTACTTTCTGTTTACCAAAAATTTTGTTACTTTTTTGTATACCAAAAAATTTGTTACTTGTACAAATTTTTTATATTTTCAATTGTAATTGTTTATTTTCAGTGCATTATATGGTTCTTTAAGCACTATTTTAATCTTAAGCGGTATTGTAAGATTTCAGTCCCATTTTTTATTGAAATAATTTTAAAAAGAGAATATAGTGAAACTCCACGTAAAATTTTCATTTAATTATTATATTTCTTTTAAAAATGATTAATTGACAGACATTTATTATAGTACATAAGACTTCAATTTAATTTATTATAATATAATTATTTATTCAACTGACATAAAAATTAACACAAAAATAGGTTTAAGAATAAATAAAAATATATCACATTTTACAAATTTTTTAGTAAATAGTAAGATCTATCTTTTCATAAAAAATAAAAAAAACAATAGGAAATTGCATTGACGGTGACAAATTACGACTCAGCAAATGAAGCTTATTCTGCGAAAATTTGCAAGCAACATATTCAAATAGGTCAGGAGCGTTTTTCAAAATCCAGAAATATGTTTTTATTTTTAAAAAATCTCTATTTTGGTAAGACTTAAAAATAAAAATTAAATAGATTAAATTTCAATTTCAATTTAGTTCATATTAATAGTTTTAACTAGCCTTGAAAAATGCTCTAAAAATAGAGCAGGAAAAGGGGGCGATTTTCCCCGGGCGTATGTTTAGACAGAAAAGATGTGGACTAGTCTGAGATGGACATTATGTGGACTATAGAAAATTTGCATTTGGTTTGGGCAGCTGCTCACTAAATAAAAATTTCTACCACACGATAATGATTTGTTTATACATTGATCTAATCACACAGCACTGTTGCATTTTTTTTAGTTTGATGAAATGTCAATTGAAAAAATTATACTCACAGCAATCTTTGACAAGCGCGAAATCGCCACTTTTTCAATTTGAAGGTTATATTTCAATGTGTAAGAAACAGCTATAAATTTGAAAAAGTGGCGATTTCGCGCTTGTCAAAGATTGCTGTGAGTATAATTTTTTCAATTGACATTACATCAAACTAAAAAAAATGCAACAGTGCTGTGTGATTAGATCAATGTATAAACAAATCATTATCGTGTGGTAGAAATTTTTATTTAGTGAGCAGCTGCCCAAACCAAATGCAAATTTTCTATAGTCCACATAATGTCCATCTCAGACTAGTCCACATCTTTTCTGTCTAAACATACGCCGGGGGAAAATCCCCCCCTTTTCCTGCTCTATTTTTAGAGCATTTTTCAAGGCTAGTCTACCACTTTTTTGAATTAAATTAAAAAATAGCCTAATAAACTATAGTTTTAGCTGTGCAATGACATATGTTTATAATCATTCTGTTGCCAAGATATACTTTTTTAAATAAAAAATAATAAGAAGAAGAAGATGATATTAAATTACAAAATTTACCCACGTTGTTTAATTATAGTTAGTGCGGTGCAGTGGCACTCCAGACAAAGTTTACCTACGTTCTCTAAATATAGTTGGCGCGATGCCGTGCGCCAATGATTGCAATTATAATTCTACAGTAAAAATAATAATAATAAGAAGATGATGAAATGAATTACAAAATTTACTCACGTTCTCTAAGTATAGTTGGTGCGGTGCGGTGGGTTAAATTGCAGTGTGGCACCGCCGCACCACCGATGATTACCTACCCGCGTGTGGCGCTCCCGCGCCACCGACGCTTATTATTATTTTTTAATAAATAAAACTTTGAATTAATTTTGTCATCAGTAATGCAAGAATTAAAAAAAGTACTTTGTTGTTTTCGCCGATTTCCGCGCGGTTGAAGCAGATGGCGCTGGGATTTGCTTCCGTTTCTGCCACCAATTAAAACCCGTCTGCTTTTTTTGTGCGATTTTTATGGAGGGATGTTGGTTGTCTGCTCTGTACAATCCTTATTGTTGCCAAAAGGCTGTTATTGTGCGGTTGGGAGTTTTTATTTGTCTATTTTTCAATTTTTTTTTATTTTGATCAATAAATCGATAACAAGGACCTAAATCAAAAAAGTGCTTCCTAAGAAAGTTGCCTAATTCCTTCAGAAAAAAAAAAAGAAAGGAAAAAAAAAAAAAAAAAACAAAACCCCCCCCCGCCCCCCCCCCCCCCATTCTTTCTTATGAGCCCATGTTTATTTTTGATTAACCAATAACGAATGAGGAATATCGCTTTTAAGGATGGAGCGTTGGAATAATAATAATAATAAGAAGAAGAAGAAGAAGAAGAAGAAGAAGGTTCTGAATTTCAAAATTTACCCACGTTTTCTAATTATGGTTGGCGCGGCGCCACGGGGCTAAATCGCCCCGTGGCGCTCCCGCGCCACCCATGATTTTCTAAAAATTTTATTTTAGTGTAAGGGTAGTAAGTTTAGATAAAAGCAAAAGCAAGTTTATATAAACTTGTTTTAAAATTGATTTTAAATTTTTTAATATAAAATACCTGTAAATACAAGGGTCGGTTCACTAAACGACTTGACTATAGGCAAATAAAATCTAGCTAACTTTGATGATTTGCAGCATTGAATTGATTCTTTAAAATTAACCAGCAATACGCAACTGAACGAAGTAG
>JASAMX010031265.1:0-14913 GCA_030248175.1 Microlaimidae sp. YZB2_3
TCATCTACATATAATTAGCTCTCATTTGATTTATCAAATGTCGTATTCCGCCCAGGATTACCAAAGATTTAGTCCAAAATCAAAATGCCCAATTTGGAAAAGTGCCGAAATTAAATACACTACCCTATTTTAAGCATTAATAAGGTTTTTTATATGCAAATTTATTTCAGTTAACTAGAAAAAAATTTTGTAATGCTTTAATTTAATGCAAAAAAAGCACGTCAAAATTTCTCAAATAGACGTTTTATTAATTGTAATATTTCGAATTTCAAAAATAATACAACAAAATGCCTATAATAGTGAAATCTCGGCCAATTTCCTCGTAAAATTATTTATTTTGACGTTTCGAAACCACGATGGGTTTCCTCTTCTAAACGAACAGGTTTTTCATATACTTGGGTCTAGTTTGCTAAAGGTCTATTCATACTTATGACAAAACGTCCTTTGGACAAAGTCCAAAGGACGAACCAAAACGTCCTTTGGACTTTGTCCTTTGGACGAAGTATGAACGCTACTCAGAATTTGTCCTTTGGACAAAGTCCAAAGGACAAAATCCAAAGGGAAAAGTCCAAAAGACAAGAAGTATGAATACGTTGTTTTTTGGACTTTGTCCAAAGGACAAAGTCCAAAGGACTTTTCCCTTTGGACTTTGTCCTTTGGACAAAGTCCAAAGGACTTTTGTCCTTTGGTCTTTGTCCAAAGGACGTTTTGTCATAAGTATGAATAGACCTTAACAGACATAGTTTCTAGTTTTCATAACAGGTTTGCTTGTGTAGTTTCTCCCACCCAATACAAGCTGCAGTATTCTGTGACAAATATTTTTTGTTAATATCATTATGTATTGTGTTTTGATTGCGTTGTTAGAGCCGCCTAATAACGGCTTTACGTAACCTTTACGCGCGAAATAAAATAAATTTTTAAATAAAACCAAAGGTGGATAATCTAATAAAGATATGTCACAGCGGTATGTAACAGCGTGCATCATAAAATCCAATTTGAGCCGCATGTCTGGCCTAAGGCCGCATGTCCGGCCTAAGGCCGCATGTCCCCGGCCCTAGAGCCGTATGTGGGAAAAATAACGGGTCCGCTTCGTTTCAGTCCCGCTTCGTTTCAATCCCGCGAAAAAATCTCCGCGAGCTTCGTTTCAGTCCTGCTTCGTTTCAGTCCTGCTTCGTTTCAGTCCCGCTTCGTTTCAGTCCTGCTTCGTTTCAGTCCCGCTTCGTTTGAGTCCCGCTTCGTTTCAGTCCTGGCGGAAAATGCGTTCATAAACTAGTTCCTGCTAAGTTGCTTCGTTTCAGTTCCGGAAAAAAAGCGGCGAGCTTCATTTCAGTCTTGGCGCAAAATCCAAAAAAATCTAGTGTCAGATCGCAAGTCGTTTTGCTGCAATATTTGGTTTTATACAAAAACCTTTGTACTAAAATTTTCTAAGCTTATTTCATTCATTTTGCATTGATTTAAGAATTTTAGGATTTTTTATTTATTGAAACTTTTTTAATTTTTTGACCCGTTTAGCTTACTGTAATTAAAGGAGCACTGTCACAAATCTAATTTCTATAACGCCCTGAATGGACTATTTTTTTTAACACAAAACCTTAATCTTAATCTAGACGTCAAAAATAATTTTAGTTTTTTTGCCCGTTTAGTTTATTGTAATTAAATGAGGACTGTCGCAAATCAAATTTCTATAATGCCCTGAATGAACTATTCTTTTAATACAAAACCACTCTTTTAATCTTAATCTACCTCAAATTAAATATTTTGGTTTCTCCAGACCAATTCAACAACATTTATAAATTTTAATTATATCGGTTCAGTAACAAAAGCGTTGTATGATCCGGGCGTTAAAGGAATTTGATTTGTGGTATTACTCTTTAAAAACCAAACAATAAATTCGGAAACACTTTTATATTTTATTTTTTCGGAAAGTTTTATATTAATATTCCTTTATTCCTTTATTTTATATCAGCAACATTTTTATTATTATCGCATCCAAATACACAAGAAAACAATAAATTCAGAAACCATAATATTAAACATAAAAACGTTAATATTTTTTTTTCATTTAATTTGCTTTTATGTCCCTAACTTGTTTGTATACGTTTTAACCAAAATTTCGTTTTACAATTAAATGATTGTAAGAAATATTAAAAATTAAAATTCACCTTTTCTGTATTTGTGGTAAAATTTGAAATTTCTAGTTTTTGTGCACTTAAAATTTCTTGTTTGGTGGTAAATAATGCATTTAAAATTTCGCATGATTTTAAACTAAGGTGTGCTTTGGAACTACTAAATTATAAATATTTTTGATTAATTTTAAAATACGGGTATTCTAGTCAATCTAAGACAAAGGCAAAAGCTTAAATTTAAGATATTGTTCAAATTCAAAAGGCGATTTAGGTATTTGATTCGTGAAAGTACTCATTTAACTTTTATTAAATTTATAGACTACAGTCTGTCCGTGGTGAGTATAAAGCCTCCTTCATAATTTCTTCAAAATGCCCAAAGGACAAAACAAAAACTCTAATTTTAGGTGTTTTCATTGATTTAAAAACGAAAAAAAACGCTGCTAGATTGCCCAAAATCGAACTTTTTGTTTCTGTCCTTTGGAAACTTTGCACGAAGTATTTCCTAGGCCTAGGTTAGTGACTTTCCCGGAGTTCCGGAGCTCCGTCCTTTTTTTGTATAAATTTTATAAATAATTAAAAGTAATTTCATAGATTAATTTGTGAAAATCTTTTTGTAAACTATTTTTTTAAACAATAAAAACAATTATAAAAATGCAAATAGAATAATTTTTTAACATAATTGAAGCTAATATACATAAGTTTGAAATCGCTCATTTAATGGTCGAAGCTGCAGAGATATCTTCGTATTAAATGGCCGGAGCTCCAGAGCATGATATTGGGGGTTTGGAACATCACATAGTGTGTATGTATATAAAAGTGTGTTATTTCGTATTTTTTTTTACAATAACCGATGATCGAAATGAACGAAAATTTAAAAATCTTACACTTTATTTGATTTAAGGTTTGATAGTAAGACAACCTCCCGGATTTCGGGGAAGGTATACACAGAAAAGTAAAGAAAAGTAGGGGCCGTGTATTTTAGGGGATATCCCTCAAACCCCAATTCGTCGTTCGCAGTAATTATTCCTGCGTAAAAATACCTTCGGTAAAAAAAATTTAGCGTAAAATTTAGCGTAAAATTTAAAAAAAAATTTTAAATTTAAAAAAATTTAAACTTAAAATTAAAAATTTAAAAAAAATTTAAAAAAATTTAAAATTAAAAAAAAATTTAAAAAAATTTAAAATTAAAAAAAAATTTAAAAAAATTAAAAAAAATTAAAAAAAAATTTAAAATTAAAAAAAAAATTAAAAAAATTTAAAATTAAAAAAAAATTTAGCGTAAAATTTAGCGTAAAATTTAGCTTGATTTTGGGGAAGGTATACACAGAAATGTAAAGAAAAGTAGGGGCCGTGTATTTTAGGGGATATCCCTCAACCCCAATTCGTCGTTCGCAGTAATTATTCCTGCGTAAAAATACCTTCGGTAAAAAAAACTTTTGACAAATGACATTCTGGTAAAAATACCATCGGGTAATTTCATATTCGGACTAATTGACCATCGATCAATTTAGCTTGATTTTTAGGTTTGGTGTCCGGAAAGTTTTAGACGTATTGTAAAAGACGAAATTTCCGAGAACCTTAGGTTTTGCTTAGGTTCAGGAAAAATAAGCCCGAAAGTCAATCAGTCAGACTGTCAAATTACCCGATTGTATTTTTACCAGAATGTTATTTGTAAGAAAGTCAAATGTCGAAGGAATTTTTACGCTGGTATTATTACGTGGAGCCCCACTTCGTAGTGTTTAAAACTGGAACCCTCAAATTTTAATTAGAAATCCTGGGTATAGCCAACAAAATTTTTACCAAACTAAATTTTATTTCCAAACTTTACGGTCTCCAACAGCCCTAAAAACTACTTAAAATTGCTAATAAATTTTAAGTATTTAGTTTTTCATGTTTTTTTTTGAATTTGCTTCGATCGATGAAACTCTGCATGAAATAACACTCTTTTAAGGCTGGTTCATACTTATGTAAAAACGTCCTTTGGACAAAGTCCAAAGGACGTTTCTACATAAGTATGAACCAGCCTTTAATAAACGTTCTGTTGTAACAACTCAATAAAAAATTTGTATGAATAAATAAAAACAAGAAGCTTTTTATAATCTTTCTTTGGATACATTAATTAAATTTAATTCAAAAGCCTTCTTTGTGAACATAAGCTAATTATTTATTACACACGTGTTACGTAATATCAAGAATATATAACACAAGAGAATGTCCGACTGTACACCAAATTTTTTACCAAAATTTTGCGAGAAAAGTTGCACTTTTGAATTCGTGTGCGACTTTTCTCGCAAAAATCCGCCATTTTCTGCAAGTTTTCCCGCGCTGCGATTTTTAACACAGTGTTAGTTTTCTCGCAGTGGGGACTTCGACTTCTTTCCCACTCTATGCTGCTTTATTCGCACTGCGATTATTTTTGCACTGGGAGTCGGGCTGTGTTTATAACAAAAAAAAAAAACGAAGCGGAGCGAAAATTTTGTGTTTAAATGAGTAAAAGTCGCTTTTTTTATTTTAAGATGTTAAAACCTTCTAGTTTTAATAAAATAAAGTAACTTTGCAACGGTTTAAAATTAAATAAAACAAGTTTCAAAATGTTTTATTCCATTGAAAATGACTACCAGCGTCTGTATTTTTTTGTTGTGCAGCCAGACTCGCAGTGCGAAAATAATCGCAGTGCGAATAAAGCAGTATAAAGTGCAATAAAAGTCGCAGTCACCACTGAAAGAAAACTAACACTGTGTTAAAAATCTCAGCGCGGGAAAACTTGCAGAAAATGGCGGATTTTTGCGAGAAAAGTCGCACACGAATTCAAAAGTGCAACTTTTCTCGCAAAATTTTGGTCAAAAATTTAGTGTACAGTCGGACATTCTCTTGTGTTATATATTCTTGCTAATACATAACATCCCGGGATTAAGAAAACAAAAACAACAGCTGGCTGTACTTTAGGCGAGTAAATCGATTTTTTTTAATTATGCAATATTTTATTTTGCACAAAAAGACTGCAAATATTTGCACAAAAAGACTGCACACAGGAAAATGATACAGATTTATGAATGTGAATTTATAACCGCCAGGACTGAAACGAAAAGTGACTGAAACGAAGCGGGACTGAAACGAAGCTCGCGGTGATTTTTTTCCGGGACTCAAACGAAGCGGGACTGAAAAGTAGCAGATTCAAAAATAACAGGAACGCAACGCAGCAAAATTTACTCTTTTGTGCCCATAGGTGGCCAGCCTCACGGATTTTGGGGGGTATACCCTACCCCCCAAATTCGATGGGGTGTCGCGAAAACTTTTTTTGGGGTATACGCCAAATACCCCATTTTTTAGCGTTTTTAGTACTGGGGCCCCCCAAATTTTAGGGGGGGGGGGGTGTCCAGGGTACCCCCAAATTTTAGGGGGGTGTCGGCTATAGTCGGGATTTTTTTTGGGGGGTATAACCTCCCCCAACCCTTCCCCTGCCCACCTATGCTTGTGCCCGGACATGCGGCCCTAGGCCGGACATGCGGCCCTAGGCCGGACATGCGGCTCGAATTGGATTTTATGATGCACGCTGTTACAAACCGCTGTGACATACCTTTATTGGATTATCCACCTTTGATAAAACTTAAATAGAAAAACATAGAACAATAAAAATAGAATAAAATTCCAAACTTTTAATGACTCAAATAAAGGAAATTATTTCCTTGACTTTTGTCACCTAGGAGATCATATAATTTCCAACTCTCGTGTATAATTTGAGGAAAACTAATAATTCTATATTAAGTACCCCTTTATTAATTAACCCTTTATATTCTATCAATTGTATATTATTGTTATCGCTACTTTTTCTTATTCTTGTTATATTATTTGTGTATTAAACCTCGAATCTTTCTAGAAGTGACAAGAAATAAAAAAAGGCGAAATCTACTGCTGTTTTGCTATAAAAACAATTACAAAAAAAAACGATATTCTGATTTTTTTTTCAATTAAAGAAAATATTACACGAGACTGTGTCTCGTTTTGGCGTTTTTTTCTTTTTTTTAGTTTTTATATTTTCAAACAAATATAAGAATAAAACACTAAATAAAAATTAATCGTATTGTTTTATCATAATATGAGTAAGATTCTAAATTTTTAGCACAAACTATACAAATGTAAGCAAAGTTTTTCGTGTCGCGTTCCCAAAGTCTCCCCAGTACCTATTATCATAAAGCTTAGCGTTCTTTGGAACACGCAAAATTATTTCAAAATAAAACATTAACCGTGTTAATGAAAAAATTTCGTTTTTTTAATTGGCGCTATTTGATAGATTATTTTGGTCCAATTAATTGTTATCGTTGTTTCTCGCCACTCAGTGTATATTAGTTAATGAGTGATGTCTCAAAGCCCCGAGCTCCGGAGCGGAGCTCCGTTTTTCAGAGCTCTGGAGCAACCTCTCGAGCTCCGTCTTATTTTTGTACCAGTTTTGTGAATAATCAAAAGATTTACCATAGATTAGTTAATCAAAAGTTTTTTGTAAACTATGGTCTATGATTGAGACTGACGACAAAACGTAAACTTTAAAACGTTATATCTCAAGAACGGTCAAACGAATTAGAACGATATTTATACCAGTATGTAGCTTGCACTTTTTGTTATTAGTTAAAATAATGTTCAAAAAAATGGTGTTCCACCCTGGTCAAAATTTATTGTTCTAAACGGAAAGAATCCCGTGCGCATCAAAGGACACCGCGCGCATAAAAGGACGCCGGTGTCGCAGAATAAATCTTCCCCCTTATTTTTCTTCCCTCCGAAAGATTTATTCTAGTGCGCTCTAGAATAGATCTTCCCTCCGGAAGATTTATTCTGGTGCGCTCTAGAATAGATCTTCCCCCGGAAGATTTATTTTGATTTACGCCAGAATAGATCTTCCCCCCTCAGAATAGTTATTCCCCCCGGAAGATCTTCTTCTGGTTAAAAACACCAGAATAAATCTTCCCCCCTCAAAAATTTGCATAAATTTCAAAAATGATACGCGAGAATTTGTTAGGGCAAATATTAAAAACATAATTTTTAACACAGAAGGTTAAAATGTTACATTTAGAGAAAAAAATAGTTTGTTTTTTGTATTTTTATATAAATCAACTTTAGCTTTAATTGTTGTTAATTCAAAAAACAGTCGAGCATCGACATTATTAATTAAGTATTATTTAGTTGGTTTTCGGAGATAAAAAATACGTTTGCATTAGTTCGTTTGTTTGAGTATGTAAAAAAATATGGCATAATTAAATAAACTGAATATTTTTTTAAAGAAAATTAATATCGTGAAAAGGCTTTTTTATTTAAGTTTATCAATTTTTAAGACAAAGTATAATAAAAAAAGACATGAAAAAATGACACCAGTTTAATTTCTTTTCGATTAGTATTTGATTTATTACCTTTCAGTTTTTGCTTCTTATAAAACATAATATATAGACAAAAATTGAAATAAGAAGAAATAAAAATTAGATTATGATTTTCCATAAGTTTTTAGTTTTTTTTTATTTAAAAGTCAATACGAAAACAAAAAAATCTTATTCATGTTCAGCAGTTAGTTAATTCAACATTAAACAGGTTTAAGGCTGGTTCATACTTATGTAAAAACGTCCTTTGGACAAAGACCAAAGGACAAATACAACGTATAAACGTATGTAAAAACGTCCTTTGGACAAAGTCCAAAGGACGTTTTTACATAAGTATGAACCAGCCCTAAAAGTTGTTATTTTTTTGTTGTGTAGGTTGATTTTTAGATTTTGCTTAAGGAAAAAGTTTTTTGTCTTTAATTAGGAAGTGATATTTTCCGAAGATATGCAGAATGTTTTTTTCTGGCGCCGCCAAACTTTTCTACGAGTTCTAACTTTTTTCATAATATGCTGCTTAATATTTTAAACGGTTAATATTTTGAATTTAAGTTTTCTGCTTAGGTTTGCTTAGGGTTCTCATTTTGACTTTATAGAATCGAAATCCTAATTTTAAGTAAAACATTAAAAAGGTATTAATTTAAAAAAGGCAGGTTTTTTTAAAATATTTCGGACGTCTCAAATGTTTGATTAGAATAAAATTTATTTTTTTGTGTTTATTACGATTTCTTTGATCTGAAACCTCAAGTATTTTTTATGAATTTTTTTTATTAAAAGAAAAAAAAAACGAAATGACGCAAAAAAACAAAAAAAAAGATGTTGTTTTTAATGTGCAAATAATTTTTACATGATTTATAACAAGGGGGAAGATTTATTCTAAAGTGAACACCAGAATAAATCTTCTCCTCTCTGTTAAGAATTTTATGCAAATTTTTGCTGTATGCTTTAACACAAAGGGAAAAAATATTCTGAGAGGGGAAGATCTGTTCTGGCGTGAACCAGGATAAATCTTCCGGGGGGGGGGGGGGGAGAAGATCTGTAATGAGGGAAGATCGGGAACGGGACACGAGGGTACTGGACACGAGGGTACTGGACACGAGGGTACTGGACACGAGGGTACTGGACACGAGGGTACTGGACACGAAGGTACTGGGCTTAAAAAAATTGCGTTCACCACAACCTCGCAGCAAAATCGATTCATTATGCAAGGGGGACACGAGGGTACTGACGAAACAAAAAAACATAGCCTTCTTAGTTTGTTTTGGCGACTTATAAAAGAGGATCTTATAAAAAATAAAATTATTGAGAAGACATAAAACAAAATAAATAATTTCATAACATTAAAACATTTTTCGTGTAATTTGCCGAAATTTTCGTGAATTTTTTTTATATAACAACCAGCTCTTAAAACTCTTGAGAATCTATGAGACGACTTGAAAGATAATAAGCATAAAAGTTCCTGGTTTCTGCTTTGATTGTGCTATCTAAAACATTTTTGTGGCTATTTTTTCGTGGTGCGTCGAAAAAAATGATTCCTACAAATGCCTTCGGAAAAAATAACTGCAGAAATAATTGCAAATAAAACTTTTTAGTAAAATATTTTCCGAAAAACAATTGCTTGCCTTTTTAACAGTAAATTATTCGGTATTTTTAAAAAGCACACTACTATTGAAATATTATGATAAAGTTTAGCTTAATTTTTGGGTTTTGCTTAGGCTTAGGAAAATAAAGTTTACCGTGCAATGGGTTTTAAAGACTCCCAAAGATCCGTTGTTGGATTATTTAACTCACGACTCTATACTTAGATTTAAACGTATAAAATATTATACATGAAAAATCTAACAATTGTATGTTTTTGGGTTTTAAAAGCACATTTTGTATGCCTAGTTTTAAATGATCAACATGTGTTTACGTAAATTCCTAAAGATAGAGTGGACTAAAAAAGGCAAGAAGTTATTTTTTACATTTCTACTGCTAAAATCTATTTTTGCAGAAGTAATTATTTTTAAAAATTTTATCAAAAAAACTCATTTATTTTAATCAAGAGTCAATGAAAGGCGTTTAAGTATAAAAAGGACAGCAAAAAACTGAAACTCGCTTTGTATTTTCGTACGAGTATATGATTTACAAAAAAAAAAAAACAAACAGTAAATAAATAACTTTTTGGCGTTCTCATTCTACTCATGGTTGTTTAATAATAATTCTTTAGTTTTTTTAAAGGCAGGGTTTGACGTTTCCAGAGATTTAAGAGATAGCTCTCAAACATGGTCATTGTTTTTATTAAAAACCCATGGTATAAATTGTGTGTAAAATAACCTTTTAAAAATTTCAGATGTTTTAGTATGATGTTTTTTAAACGATTTACGTAGTTTTTTGTTCATTAATTCCATTATATTTAAGCAAGAAAAAATGCTTATTTATTTACGAAAACGACTTATGTAACGTTTAATCTGTCTTTTTTCACGTTCAAACTTATTAAAATTTAGTTCGGATTAAAATTTACATATTTGTGGCAAACGTATTTTTTTCTTAGCTCAGTACCCTCGTGTCCGGTTACCTCGTGTCCAGTACCCTCGTTCAGTCCCCTCCCCTCATGTCCCCTTCCGTCCGGGAATCGAATGGGAAGATCTATTCTACGACACCGGCATTTATGTCTAATAACAGGCCGCGCCTTTCTAATAACCCGCCCGCGCGGCATTCTTTTAGCAATATTCGCACCTTCATTTTGAAGCACTGTTTTGCCGCTGCTCCTCCGACAACCTATCCCACGGAGCAAAACATATATGACGTGATCACGAATACTATATGACATTTTAAAGCTAAAAAAATTCTGAGGTGTTATGAATGTCTGTCACTACGGTCAGTACGGTCAAAAAACCCGGGCCTCAAAAAACCCCCACATTTAAGTAAAAAGGATTTTTACAAATTTTAATTTTGTTTTTTAATGATTTTGGACAAAACATAAACCGTGAAATCGTTTCAAAATTGTGCTTTGATGTGTAACGGGTACAAAATTCTTTGCGGAGCGTGGGGACAGCGGGTTTACAAAGAAATTTTAATGTTAGACAGGAATGCTTCGATTGAATACAATGGTCAAAAACTGAAGTTGTTGCGTGTTAAATATCTCCACAGAATAATAAGGCTATAACATCACTGTCACCCAATAAGCCCTTGGAAAAAATTGACCTAATAGCCCACAAAAATTTTTTCAATTTTCAAAATTTAGGTAAAAAACCTGCCGTTTTTTTGTTGTTTTTAATATAATCGTACTACCGTATTTATAAAGATTTTTTTTGCTCTTTTGACTTTTTTTGACGTTTTTTAAGCCAAAAATAAAAATTGAACAAAAAAGACAAGTTATTAAAACTTGTTTTTTAATGTTTTAACATAATTATTTAAAGTCTTACTAATAACTATTAAAGTTTGCAAACGGGAAAAAATTAAGTTATATGTACCAAGAACAATACCTAAGGATAAACTTGCAACCTTTAAAAATTTTTATTGTTCGTTTTGGCAATAGTTATAGCCAGTTTTTTCTAGGTGGCCGAAGTTAATGGCTCGCGTCTTAATTTCGGCCACTATAAAAAACAACTTTAAACCTTCACTGATCTTTAAGTGTGAAGAAATTTTAAAATTTAGCACTGGAATAACAAAAATAGCTATCGTTTGATTTTTAGACCAAATTTTGGGTCGATTGGAAAAACCAGAAAAAACTTATCCAAAAAAATAAAAAAAGGTGGCCGAAATTAAGTCAGTTACCCCACATTATTATTACGGGGAGGACAAAAAAAATGAACCCAATGCGAATAGCCATAGCAAAGAAAACACAAAAAAAAATATGTTTTTTACCCACCCAGTTCCAAAATCGAGGGAGCACGGGGGGCAACTTTTTTTTAAACGGGGTGCAATAAAAGGGGGGGGGGAAAGCAGGGGAGAAAGGGAAAAGAGAGAAAAAAAAGGGAAAAAAAAAGAAAAAAAGAAAAAGGTGATTTTTTTTTTAAGAAGGGTTCGAGCGTTCGAGAGAAGAGTCGCTGGTTCAAGACGAGTTCCAACCTCAATTTATCATTTTAATTGAAAAATGGGTCTTGAAGCAGAGTCGACAGTAATATTCGCTAAATACTAAATTTATATTTATTGGTTCAAAATCTCGACCCCTTCCCGTCAAATTTTTTTAAAATACTTTTTAATATTACAAAAGCAACAGCATTTTTTGGGGATTTTTAGTTTTTTGCCGCTTCGTAGGTATGGTGCTTGTGGCGCGCTTGGTTTTCACTTTTTTAATGTTTTAAATACAAGAAATGGTTGTATTTAAAAGTTTGGAATGGGCTTTTTAAAATTAATTTTTAAATTTAAATAGTTTTAAAATCAAAACATTAAAAAAACCATGTAGGTGTAAAATTAATTAAAAGCAGAAATTTTAACTTTATTTTTGCTAATTCAAATTTATTGTTCACGGAAATACTATTTTAGGGATGATTTCTAACTATTGTGATGTTTAACCGAAAAAATTATTTAGCACAAACTGACAAATTAAAGCTCTTTAACATGATGAAACATATATTATCGTGTAGCAATCAGGGAAGAGCGTGGAACGCTCTTTCTCTTATATTAAATGGGTTAAGTCACTGCGCAGTTAACCGTTGTTGATGACGTAATCTAAAATCAACAAAACCTTAAATAGCTCGTTAGCGGAATAAAAATCTAAACATTTTACATGACTAAAATATTACCCATAATTTTCTGATACTAAAAACCTAAAAACTTTTGCTAAACATACCTAAATTTTATACTTAATAAGCTTAATTTGCTTAACTTTTTTGACTTTCGTTTTTTTTTGGGTCCCCCAAAAATTTTTTCTTGTGGTAAATATTTGGAGCTAATTTTTTGCCTGTAGATGGTAAATTGAGGTTTCACCTAACTTTCATTCTTGTATATGTTCTATTGCCCGTAGTTAAATCTCTGCTCATGTGAAAAACGACCAATTTTTTTTAAGTTACGCATTAGGTATGTACTGAGGTAGTTGTGTGACACTTATTTTTTTTTACTAAATTACATATTAAGTAACTTTACACAGTAATACACAGTTTCTTGTGGTTATTTTATTGGTTTAAGTTATAATTCCTTATTTTTTTATAAAAGTGGCTAATTTTCAAAGAGAACAATGAACAAATATTCTTACCGCTCATTTAAAGCTCTTCGGCAACAATAAAAATAATTAAAAAATAAAATAACAGTAATCTGGGATAACGCATCAGTGCCGCGAGACACTAAGCTTCAGGGTTTTATCTTACATCAAATTAGCAAATGCAGATAAATTTAAAAATTTATCTTCATCGCTTTTTGTTACTATTATTATTTTCAACTTGAAATCACATAACGTTTAAGCTAAACATTTTCTAATGTTCGGGCGTTTTTTTTATTTTTGTGTGTTTGTTAAAACACAAAACATGTGTTTAAGTTGGGTATCATTAGTCTGGGAAAACTATATGCCTAAATTAATTGCTATCTGATCCAAGCTTTATTAAAAAAAATGTAGTGTATAAAAAACTTTGTGCAAAACAAAAATATTCAATTGCACATAGGTACATTAAATCGAAAACATTTTTAAATTAATCACAGTCGATAATTAAAATTTAATAATTAAATTAATGCTTATAATTTTTAAATTATATAATTTAATAACACTTCTTAAAAATTTTTAAAGGCCAAACTTTAAGTATATAAGGACCCGCTGTTTAAAACATCTTAAATTAACTTCAAAATATATTTTCAAAGAGCCTGATGCAACAAATTTTTTTTTGTTTTTCTGTTCATGGTTAAAGTATTTACTATAAGAATGCGAAAAAATCACTCGTTTTTAGTTTTTTGGATGAAATATATGCAATACAAGACTCGAAATTGTAATCTCCAGCCTCAGTAATCTAAAGCCTGACGCTCTGCATTGCAAATTACCCGCTAAATTTACTTTTCCTTCACAGCTCGTATGTATAAGGCGTCATATATATATATATATATATATATATATATATATATATATATATATATATATATATTTGAATAGTGACACAATTGTATTGATATTATTAAGTTCAATAATTTTGTCTAAATTTTTTTGTTTATTTTTTTTTTTTGAAAAATAACATTGGATCCAATGTTTTAAAAAAATGGAAATTTTAACAAAAGCCAAAACAAAGTTTAAAAAAAGCTTTATATTAAATGGAAAAGTATTAAAGCTATAATAAGTTAAAAAACTTAATGCCAAAAAAGACTGAAACAAGTCTCCCTAAAACAAACAAATTAATAATAAATTTTATTAAGCTTTCAGAAACAACAAAATTCAATAAAAAGAATTAGTGTAAAAGCTTTGGTTTGCGTTTTTTAACCATTTGACAAAAATGAATGTAAGAAATTCTTACAGCGTGAATAAATTTTTGCGTGCGTTAATCAGCTATATTCATACATACGACGGCATTAATTGACAGTTGACAATTGACATTAAAGTCACAACTCACACGTCACCAAAATGGTTAAAATATATTATTATTATTAACGTGTATTTAGAACTAAATATCCAAATCCAAGTCTGAAAAACCTTGAAAAATTAAGATTTAATATAAGGCGACTTTTTCTTTAAAGTTTTTTATCTTTTACATAAAAGAAATTAACTGGCAAAGTAATTCTTAAAGTAAAAGTCGCTTTATATTAAATCTAAATTTTCAAGTTTTTTTAGACTTAGATTTGGATATTTGGTATTTTATACGTTAATAATAATATTATCATTTTTGTATTGTTGAAGTGACGTGTAAATCAATTAATGCCGATTAAATTAATTAATTAATATTCAATATTAATAATAATTAATAATTAATATTCAATCAATAATTAATATTCAATCAATTAATCAATTAATAGCTGATTAACGCATGTAAAAATTTATCCTCGCCGTGGGAATATCTTAAATTCGTTATCGTCAAACGGAAAAAACACAAAGCAAAACTTTTAAACTTATTTTTTTTATTGAGTTTTGTTATTTCTGAAAGTTTAATAAAATTTATTATTAATTCGTTTGTTTTAGGGAGGCTTGTTTCAGTCTTTTCTTGCATTAAAATTTTAGACTTATTGTAGTTTTAATACTATTCCATTTAATAGGTTTTTTGTTCGAAAATTTGTTTCGGTTTTTGCTAGAATTTAAGTATAAGTTTAAAATAAAAAAAACTTAGAAGATTACGATTTTTCACATTTTGTTTTTTTTTCCTTTTGTACCCCCTCTTACACAGTAAAAGACGCTTTTACACAGGTCGCAATAAATATTTCTACCTTATCAAAAATCTACACTATGGATTGTTTAACATACAGGGTAACTGACTTAATTTCGGCCACCTTTTTTCCCCTATTAGCAATAGCATAGACGTAACTGAACGAAGTAA
>JASAMX010031268.1:0-19346 GCA_030248175.1 Microlaimidae sp. YZB2_3
AACTAGCCTTGAAAAATGCTCTAATAATAGAGCAAGAAAAAAGGGGCGATTTTTCCCTCGGCGTATATGTTTAGACAGAAATATGTATACTAGTTCTGAGATGGGAGATTATGTGGACTATAAGATATAAATTTGCCAGCCGCTCACTAAATAAAATTTCTACGATATGATAATGATTTGTTTATACATTTGATCTACACTCACAGCACTGTTGCATTTTATTTAGTTTGTTTATGAAATGTCTAATTGAAAACAAAAAAAATCATACTCACAGCAATCTTTGACAAACGCGAAATCGCCACTTTTTCAATTAGAAGGTTATATTTGTATGTGTAAGAAACAACTATAAATTTGAAAAAGTGGCGATTTCGCGCTTGTCAATAATTGCTGTGAGTATGATTTTTTCAATTGACATTTCATCAAACTGAAAAAAATGCAATAGTGCTGTGTGAGTAGATCAATGTATAAACAAATCATTATCATATCGTAGAAATTTTTATTTAGTGAGCAGCTGGCAAAACCAAATGCAAATTTCCTATAGTCCACATAATGTCCATCTCAGACTAGTCTACATCTTTTCTGTCTAAACATACGCCCGGGGAAAAATCGCCCCTTTTTCCTGCTCTATTATTAGAGCATTTTTCAAGGCTAGTCTACCACTTTTTTTGAATTAAATTAAAAAATAGCCTAATAAACTATAGTTTTAGCTGCGCAATGACATATGTTTATAATCATTCCGTTGCCGAGATAAAATAAAAAATAATAAGAAGAAGAAGATGAATTTAAATTACAAAATTAACCCACGTTGTTTAATTATAGTTAGTGCGGTGCAGTTGCGCTCCAGACAAAGTTTACCTACGTTCTCTAAATATAATTGGCGCGATGCCGTGCGCCAATGATTGCAATTATAATTTTTAAAGTAAAAATAATAATAATAATAATAATAATAATAAGATGATGAACATGAATAACAAAATTTACTCACGTTCTCTAAGTATAGTTGGCGCGGTGCCGTGGGTTAAATTGCAGTTGGCACCCCGCACCACCGATGATTACCGGCGCGTGGCGCTCCCGCGCCACCGACGCTTATTATTATTTTTAAATAAATAAAACTTTGAATTAATTTTGTCATCAGTAATGCAAGAATTAAAAAAGTACTCTGTTGTTTTTGCCGTTTTCCGCGCGGTTGAAGCAGATGGCGCTGGAAACTGGTGCCGTTTCTGCCACCAATTAAAACCGGTCTGCTATTTTTGTGCGGTTTTTATGAGGGGATGTTGGTTGTCTGCTCTGTACAATCCTTATTGTTGCCAAAAGGCTGTTATTGTGCGGTTTGGAGTTTTTATTTGTCTATTTTTCAATTTTTTTATTTTGATCAATAAATCGATAACAAGGACCTAAATGAAAAAAGTGCTTCCTAAGAAAGTTGCGTAATTCCTTCTTCTTTCTAATGAGCCCATGTTTATTTTTGATCAATCAGTAACGAATGAGGAATATCGTTTTTAAGAATGGAGCGTTGGAATAATAATAATAATAAGAAGAAGAAGAAGAAGAAGAAGGTTCTGAATTTCAAAATTTATCCACGTTCTCTAATTATGGTTGGCGCGGCGCCACGGGGCTAAATCGCCCCGTGGCGCTCCCGCGCCACCCATGATATCTGTTCTGTTATGTTTATGTTTTACTACTCGATAATTTTTATACACCGTTTGTGTGTTTATATCTAATTACCTAACCACGACAGAAAAATAAATGGAACAAAAATACTTACCAACACTTACACGGCCGAAAAATTATACTTTAATATTAGTTTCTTAAATATGCAAATTTCCAATTGAATCACAAAATCTGCTAGTTCCTGCACGCAATATCTCAGTAATCTTTTGTGTCCGTACTCTTTTGTGCCGTACTCTTTGTTCCAGTACTGTTTCGTGCGTACTCTTTTGCAAAACCCGGGACTATTTTGTGGTACTGTTTCGTGCCGTACTCTTA
Source organism: Microlaimidae sp. YZB2_3 (assembly GCA_030248175.1). Classification (NCBI taxonomy): domain Eukaryota; kingdom Metazoa; phylum Nematoda; class Chromadorea; order Desmodorida; family Microlaimidae; species Microlaimidae sp. YZB2_3. The sequence goes on from JASAMX010031268.1 coordinate 1,987, forward strand.
TGACAGGGAGCCCAATATTATTCTCTGTTTTTTTTAGCGATACTGGGAAAATTTTGACAAAAAATTTTCGTTTGACATCTTATAACTTTTAAAAGCGACGCGATCAATATGCAAATATCTTGCGTTAAGGTCCTTGAACTTTTGGCTACCTCCTGAAAAAAATTTTTTTTTCAAAAATTTTTGGGAGTTAGCCCCAAAACCCACCAAATTTAGGAGCAATTTTTTCAGCCAAATTTCTAACTTTTTACCATATGAATCCTTACGTCTGAAAATTTTTGTGCAGATTGCCCATACTTTCTTGAGCTTAAAAATATATAATTTGTTAAGGGTAACCTACCTGGGTCGGGTAGCTCGAGTGCAAGTGCAAGTTGCAAGTGCAAGTGCAAATTTTGGTATCATGCTCAAAAACTGTTTGAGCCCAGGTTTGAGACCGAGGGGAAGATTTATGCGAAATTTTAAGCTCTACATTTTGGTGATAGCCCCAAAAAAATTTTATCCCTAAGGCACTGCAATGGATGACTTCTAAAATTTAACTTTTGACACAGCCCTTCTACATAGGCAAGTTAAATCCACATGCATACGGTTGCATATTTTTTGAAAAACATGCAACCGTATGCATAAAAAAACATGCATACGTATGCATGTAGTTAGGATCCACACATATCCCTTATAATTATTCTCCGTTTTTCTTTCTTTAATTAATTAATTTCATGTATTCTTAATATTAGTGTAATAAATACATAAGAAGTTTTATGAGATTACTTTTTAAAATTGAAAATGAAAACTGCTATAGCAAAACATTTCTTTTTTATTTCAAGTATATTTTTGAGTTATAGCCGAATCAAAATCTTAAAATTTTTGAGAGTTATAGTCTCTTCCTACAAAATATTTTATTCTATGGTAGGTTGTTTATTCCATTACTTCTATTTTAGATCTCAGCCGTCGCGTGTTCAATTGAGCTCTTCAAAATTTGTCGCGTAAAACATTGCTACAAACGGTAATTTAATCTTTGAAGTAATGTGGTTGCTCTTTTTAACCTTAAAAATATATTTGTATTCTATTCCATCTTTGGTACGAAGTTCCACCAACATTGAGTTGAGAATAGAAATAATACTATAAAAAGTTCTACAATTTTGTGAAAAAAACGAAAAAAATAATTGATATTATTTCAAACTAATATCAGTTAAGATTTACAAAAAACTGCTTGTTAAATTTTTCTCTTCCTGACAGCCTTTAAATTTATTTTTTACATACCTCTTGGAATAGATTTTTGAGGATCTTTTAAATCGCCAGACATGTTACAGCTGGAAAGTATGCCAGTTACAGCTGGCGACCAAATAGCCCATATTTTAAGAAAAGAAGTGGAATCATCCTGCGTAACAAAACTCTTTGCATTTTTCTTTACAGTTTCTTGTATTTCTTTTTTTTGGTACTTTGACCAAAAATTTTCCGCAAAGTTCGTGCCTTTAAAACCTGGGACTGCATCCATACATTTTGGACCATGTTTTATACATTGTTCTTGATCAAAAATATTACCTATAATTGACCCTGTAATGGTTTTTTAAAATCTTTTCACAAATTTTTTTTTGTTATATGTATCTCAAACTTTGGAAAAAATCAATTAAACTAAAGCAAATCATCTGCGCATCTTATCATGTAATTACTTTAAGTGAGTTAAGTTAAATTTAGGGAATTTTAATGAAATTAAATTTCCCATCTCTAAAGCCAATGTCTTTCAGGCTGAAAATAAGGGTGGGCCGTTTCCGCTAGGAGAAAATTAACAATAAACGCGCAAACCGAAAAAATTTTAAAAAAAGCTGGGGTAATTTAACCAATAAATGTTGAATTGCATCACGTTTTTCCCTGCACGTAATATTTTCTCGGAGAACGACTGGTTAGTGGCCACCTTTACAATATCTCCCTGATAAAATTTATCTTTAGTATTGTGGTCAGATGATTAATTCATCTATATAAATCAAAAAGATCCATCAAAATGAAATTTTTTATACACACATATGTGTATGAAAAATTTCATAGTTATTATTGGTAATTTTTTTGAAATTATAGCAATCGCAGTTTATAATGAATAAAAAAACTACTTTTTTGGAAAACTGAAAACCCATCAAATTATAATAACTAATAAGCAACATGATCATTTAGAATACTGCATGTTTGAATCGTTTTATAACTAAAAAGCTTTTATATTTTTTTGAAAATTAGTTACTTTTACTAAAATATTTAAAGAATAATAATTTTACAACTCTATCACGTCAGTATCTTAAAGACCCTCAAAATGTCATATGGTATTTGTTATCACGTCATATATGTTTTGCTCTGTGGCAATGGTTGTGGGACGAGCTAATAGATTCACTTTTAGCCAATGCTTGGGAAAAAAATGAATCTTCAATAAATGAAAGACCTCCTTTTTTTCATAAGCACTAATTGGCAATTTTGTAAAGAATATTAACATCTTATAATGAACAAGAAAATCGTCGATAACATTTATTGAAATCATATTGCAACGTTTCGATTGTGTCACACAATTATCATCAGTCAGGTATCTAAACTACAGAAATTAAGCAAGTTAATAAAACATTAAGGTTACACAAGAAATAAAATCGCGATAAATGATAAACATTAAGGTAAAAGACAGTAATATTAAAATGTAGAAGGACAAAGTATAGCAATAAAAACCTAAATAAGATGCGAAACTAGTTTAACGGCTGAATTATGAATAGAGAAATAAAATTTTTTTTAAAAGATAAGTGAAAATTAAATTTTTTAAAACACTGGCCGACAAAAATTTTGCACTAAAAATATTTATATGTTAAAACCGGTTATGTTTTTAATAAAAGTTTTTTGACGAAGATTAATAAAACTTAAAACTATTAAATACAAAAGGAAACAAATAATTATCTAAAACCCCAGGTACAAAACGAAAGTAAACAAACAACATATACACCTTAAAAAACTAGATAAAACTATGGGAAAAATGAAGAATAAATTAAATTTGTTTGTTTGTTTGTAGAGATATCCCAATCTTCCCATATAAAATGGAAATTGCTGTTCATATCATCTTGCACAATATTAGCACTCACTACTAATAGGGGCCAGTGCAGCATAATATGATTAAGGACGACCTTGTTAAAAGATTTGAGAAAAAGGTATGATTTAAGGTCGATGGAGCCTTGGGAACTTGGAGCTGGAACTTGGAGCCAAGAATAGGGAACTTGGAGCCATAAGTGGGGAACTTGGAGCCGAAAGTAGGGAACTTGGAGCCGAAAGTAAAAATCGCTAAAACGTGTTCCTAAGCCTAAGCGAAGCGTAATATAACCCTAAACCATTTTTTTCTTAAAGGCTTGAAATTCCCATTGCTCGTGGCTCCAAGTTCCCAAAAAATTTTCATGGCTCCAACTTCCCTGCTTGTGGCTCTAAAGATCCCATACCACAGGTATGTTATGATTATTTCAGATATGTAACTACTAAAGTATTCATCTGATTGTTGATTGGTTCCAGTCTATCTGTACTTCCTTTGTGGACTTTGACTTATCTTTGTGGAACAGAACCCTTTGCAAAAAATATTATTGCTAAAAGTATTGTTTAAGGATAATACCTAGTTAGTAAGCATGCAATAGGGTCTGGTTCCAGCTTTATTCAAGTATTAGTATCCATGCCAAACCCATTTCCATTGATTCCTAAAATACTAAAATAGTTACAATAGCCCTCATACCTTGAGACATCCTATATAAATTAATTTTATAAAATTTTACTGAAATAAAAAACACTACTAAATGTAAAACTATAAACGTTGTCCTAACAAAATGCATAAAATAGATTATTTATATATATGAACCTGAGACAAATTTTTAAAACTATGAGACAAAATTTTTTAACAACAACAAATTTTAAAAGATAAAACACAATGAAATATAATAAATATAGATACTTAAACAGAAACACCTCATAAGACAGGATAAAGCGATACAATAAACTATACAATAAAAACCTCGTATATATGAAGGATAAATCGACAAACGTTATACAAACGGCCAAAAATATAAAATTTGAAAAACACATGTGAAAGAAATTTGGAATTTGAAAAGGTAAATGATAGACAAGTAATGGACAAACAAAGAATACAATAAAAAGAGCGCGTGTTTAATTTACGATAAATTAGATTATTAAAAAAAAGGAGGGTTTAATGAGAAAAAACGCGTGTTGATTTTTATTTAAAACAGTTTCAGAGGAAAAGAAGATATATTTTTGTTTAAGGACGGTTTATCTTTCACTAAAAGCTCAACACCACTTTTACCCTTAGAAACTATAGAGAAATCATTAACGTTAGCGTTGTAACCGCAATTCATAATATGATCTAATACAGCGGACTTTTTGTGTAAGGTCGGTCTTCCGGTAAAAGGTGAAATTCTCAAATGTTCAGAAACTCTGGTGTGTAAATGACAGCTGGTACCATTGAAGTTACCGCACTTAGAAGTATAAATCACACCAAAGACCAAACGCCTGGGAATTTTATCTTTTAACCTAAAAAACCCACCAAGACGATTATTTGAAGAAAACACAACCTTACAATCAACCTGAGGAAATGAATTTAAAAGTTGTTTAATCTTAGTACGGAGCTGCAAAGACAGTACTCCTAAAAAAGTTAAACTTAAAACAACTGGCAAATCAGGTACATTAGTTGATTTTTGAGATACAATAGCCGAACCAAAAACTTTGTTAAAAAACTTTTTTTATTATTAAGTCTAAAGTGGACCTTGGCTAACCATTTTTTGTAAGTATGCTTTTTACCCTAATGATCTCATGATGTATTTTATTCATGTTACTGCAAATTGTAAAAGCTCTAAATAATAAAGTTGAAACAAATCCTAGTGTAAATAAGACTGGAATAAAACTGTCAAAGTTCAAATAGATTCCGCTAAAAGTTTTTTTCCTGTAAATAGAGGTGATAAAACGGCCAGCAGACTTTGTAACTAAAACATCCAAAAATGGAAATGAATCAATTTTGGCTTCGGCGGTAAATTTCATAGAAGGATGACAAGTATTCATATATTCCAAAAAATAGTCCAAGTGATTAAAAAAAAGACAAAAAAGAAGAAAAATGTCATCAACATAACGGCAATACACGACAGGCTTAAAATCTGTGGGGCATTGTTCTAACCACTTATGTTCGTTTAAAACCAAAAACGCATTAGCCAAAAATGGACCAAGCGGGGACCCCATAGCTTTTCCGTCTACTTGCCAATAGTAGGAATCATTAAATAAAAACACCATGTCCTTAGTAGCTAAATGAAGGAGACTTCAAAGTAGAAGGAGAAAAACCGCGAATGTTCATGTTAGATGAAACGACATGGTTGATAATTAGTTCAATAGTTTGATCAATGTTTGTAAATAAAGATTGAACATCAAGGCTTCCCATATAATAATCGGAGGATTGAATTGATCCTACTTCGCTGGAAAAAAAGAATCTTTAACAGTGTAAGTACCAACGGAAACTGGACGAAGAATATCTATTAAAAATTTTGCCAAATTGTATGATGGAGTATTGATCGCAGACAAAATTGGACAAAGTGGGCAGTCGTTTTTATGCGATTTAGACAAACCATAAAGTAATCCAGGTTACGATCCAGTTGGGCAAAGTTCTTTATATTGTTGTTCCGTGATAAAATTTTGTCTTACTAAAGGTTTTAAAGCTTTTCGAATACACTGTTTTTGTTTAATAATTTTGTTATAGTCATTATTTAATGACGTTTCGAGTTTTTCGAATTTGGATTTATCTTGAAGAATATTGTGCATTTTCGCAATACATGTTGGTTTATCTAGATAACTATGGCATTGACTTTATCAGTTTTGCTGATAATGATATTTTTGTCGTTTTTAAGCGCTTTCAAAGCTTCTCGTTTAGATTTGGTTAAATTCGAAACGGGAGGTTGATTGTTGTAATTGTGATAAGAAAACATTGCTAAATCTTTAAGACGAGTTTTGTTTTTGTATTTTTTTTTCCCGGAAGACCGACCGTACACAAAGAGTTCGCTGTATTAAATCATGAATTGCAGTTACAAAGCTAATGTTAATGATTTCTCTATAGTTTCTAAGGGTAAAAGTGTTTTGAGCTTTTAGTGAAAGAAAGTATTATTATTCAACAAAATAAACCGTCCTTAAACAAAAATATATCTTTTTTTCCTCTTAAACTTTTTAAAATAAAAATCAACACGCGTTTTTTTCTCATTAAACCCTCCTTTTCTTTTAATCATCTTATTTATCGTAAACTAAACACGCGCTCTTTTTATCGTATTCTTTGTTTGTCCATTTCCTTTTTCAAATTTCAAATTTCTTTCACATGTGTTTTTTAAATTTTAGATTTTTGGCCGTTTGTATAACGTTTGTCGATTTATCCTTCATATATACGCGGTTTTTATTGTATAATTTATTGTATTGCTTTATCCTGTCGTACGAGGTGTTTCTGTTTAAGTATCTATATTTATTATATTTCCTTGTGTTTTATCTTTTAAAATTTGTCGTTGTTAACAAATTTTGTCTCATAGTTTTAAAAAATATTCTCAGGTTCATATATATAAATAATCCATTTTATGCATTTTGTTAGGACAACGTTTATAGAGTTTTACATTTAGTAGTGTTTTTTATTTCAGTAAAATTTTATAAAATTTATTTATATAGAATGTTTAAATTTACTTTATTATTTATTCTTCCTACAGTTTTATTTAGTTTTTTAAGGTGTTTATGTTGTTTGTTTAATTTCGCTTTGTTCCTGGGGTTTTAGATAAATATTTGTTTTTATTTAATAGTTTTAAGTTTTATTAATCTTCGTCAAAAAACTTTTATTAAACACATAACCGGTTTTAACATATAAATATTTTTAGTAGAAAATTTTTGTCGGCCAGTGTTTTAAAAAATTTAATTTTCGCTTATCTTTTAAAAAAATTGAATTTCTCTAATCATAATTCATTCGTTAAACTAGTTTCGCATTTTGTTTTGGTTTTTATTGCTATACTTTGTCCTTCTACATTTTAATATTACTGTCTTTTACCTTAATGTTTATCATTTATCGCGGTTTTTTTTCTTGTGTAACCTTATTGTTTTATTATAATATCATAACTTGCTTAATTTCTGTAGTTTAGATACCTGCCTGATGATGATTGTGTGACACAATCGAAACGTTGCAATATGATTTCAATAAATGTTTTATCGACGATTTTCTTGTTCATTCAGAATATTAACACTGAAGAATTTCTGTTTAAATGGAAGGGTTTTGATTATCGTGATCAATACACCCCAAGCTTTTGTTTAAGAACCATTTTTAAAGAATCTTTTATGAAACGTTTGTGTGGTAAATACCTACTTGGACAAAACTGATTCAAAATTTTAGGGTCGGAAAAATTTATTGCTTTGCAATATTCACATAATTGAGTAGAATTAGTTGTTCCAAACGGAGCATAGGAGCTGGTTTTTAATAACCGACCATTAACTAGACAAATGCTATTTATTGTCTGGGAATCACTGCTCTGCACTACTGAGCCAACAATTAATGTGAAAACGGCCAATACAACAGTAAAAAGGCATGGAAATCCAAACAGCGAAATAAACCTGAAATAAAATTTTTATTTTGAAAAAATAGATATAAAATAGATTTTACAAAAGCTTACACAAAAAACGAGCCTTTTTTTGTTCAAATAAAAATGTCTGTTTTTACTTAAAAAAAGCTTCAACAGCTAGTTTTGTTTTTATTTTACTTAAATTTAAAACACAAATACAAATTACTTTAACTGTACTTATAATAAATTTTTTTAAATAGTTTTACAAATAGAATAAATAAAATAGTTTTGAAATTCACAGTTTTTATAAAAATATTTGGAATACAGATTTAGGTTTAACTAAATTGCCACTTCAAAACTGTTAAGATCTATGTTCTTTCAGATCCAACGACCCCAATTTTAATACATATGTTCTGTTTACCTAGCACAGAAAAAGACCATGGCGAACTGAAATATAAGTAATGCAGTGGCGTAGAGACGAATGGTGTTACTGAATTCTCCCGACAAACTGGTATCAAAATCAAGGGATGCCGGGCCATTATTCCCTAGCCCTACTATTGGAGATATATAAAGCACGAAAATTTCTGTGCCCCCTAAAACAAAACAAAACGTTAGCAAGTATATTTTATTTATTCCTTCAACCAAAGGAATTTTCTAAATTTTATGTTACGTTACAAAAGAATGCGCGTTCATTGCCTAATAGAACGTTACTTCCGTAAAATCAAATGGCGCCTCTTTGCAGTAAAAAAACCTTATATCAAACGACCCGTAGCTATGATAATTTTTAATTTGTCCGTAAAATTAGAAAAATATAGGGCGAAGCTGAAGCTTCAAAATGCAAAACTCAGCTTCGGAGCTCAGAACTCCGGCCGAGGAACATCACCAATTCTTATAATACTGACCAGGCCCTGTGCCAGGGGGGGCAGGGGGCTATGGCCCCCTTTCTGGGTTGGCCGGGGTAAAAATTTAGGAAGGGAGGGGTAAGTTCAGGCCAGGGGTGGAGGGAGATAAAAGGAAGGGTAACTCCATTATGAACCCTGCGTCTCCTTACGATCTTTCTTGGGGTATGTTAAACGTGGATTTTGCCTGCCTGCCTGCCTTAAATTCAATATAAATAAGCATTTTAAGTTCTAATTTTGCTCAATTTTAATTCTAAATCAATAAATTTCGTCTCCGACGGCTGGGGGAATACCCCCAGACCTCCCGGCGGAAGCTTGATGCGGCGCATTTATGTACTATTGCATTTTTCTGGAGTCTGGCCCCCTCCTTTTAAAATCCTTGGCACAGGCCCTGATACCGACTACGATGACATTTAGAATATTTGATTAGGAATTTTTATATCATACCTACCTACTAAATACATGGCACTTTCACCGACTTTTGCCAAAAACAGCAAAATTCCTACTGCTATTCCAAAAGCTGGTCCTAAATTTCTTGAAATCATATAATACGAGCCACCTCCTTCGACCACCCCATTTGTTGCCACTGCACACATTGAAATTGAAGTAAAAAACATCTAAATTTAAAGATTTTTAAATCTCGCTTCGTTTAAACAATAAAATTTTTTTTAATATTGTTCTTTGTATATTTTTTATTAATCACAAAATTTTTGAAATTATTGAACTCACCTTTAGGCTTATATCAAAAAAATCTTTGTAATTGTAAATCTTTGTTAATTAAAATATACATACGAAATTTTCGGAATTAACAAATTTGAGCGGTTTTACGAGTATACAGATTCTACTTTTTTTTGTTCTGTTAAATGATTTCAGGTTATTAATATTCATTATTAAAAATTTAAATTAAATTTTCTTTAATTTTACTTACTGTAACATTACAAAGAAGAATCATTAAAAAGCTTTCTAGAATTCCCATAACACCCACCACCCATGGAAGCCGCAGAAAAAGAAACAGGCCCAATGTGTGCTGCAATAAAATGTACAAAAATAAAAATGTAAAAAAATCACACTTTTTTAGCTACTTACATGGGGAGATCAAGATTTCTACACAAACAAACAAACAAACAAACAAAGAGTTCGGTAAATAATGAAGTTTTTTAATTTTCTAAAAAGAGACCTAAAAAAATGAGCAGTTTTCAGAACTTATCAGAAAAACGTTTATCAATTATGCATATTTATGAGCAATTTATGGCACTCCAAATATCAGTAAATTTTAGTATTTTGGTGACATAATTTAGTTCAATTTGGAAACATTATTTTTAGCATTACACTTATAGCGATAAAACTGTTTTATTTCAAAGTGCAATGGTTTCATAAGTTTTCCAAGTTCATGAAGCGCTTGCATAAAGACGTAATAGGGAAACGTAACACGACAGTCCCGCGACAAGAAGGTCCCGGCAGGCGAAAGATACCACTCAACAGTCCCAAGAATGAGGAGTGCGGCACAGTATTTCCCGACATGCGTTTGCACTGCTACTGTAGAAACTCTGAAAACTTTACAGTACAACATTAAAACGTGTGCACATCAAATTAAACCAAATAAAATAAACAAATGATTTTTTAAAAGTTTACATTTTAAGTTAAAGATAATTCAAAAGGCGTTTATAGTCATTTTTCTACTCTTTGAATTTTTATTTTACTGAAAAATAGGATTTTTGTATTTCGATTTATCTTTTTTGTTTCAAAATGCAATGCAAGATTGTTAACATTAGACAAAATAAGTTATATTTGGCATATTGTTAATGATCAGATAAAAGAACTATGAATAACACAATTCTGTTGTATAATCATTAAATTTTATCCACAAAATCAGATTTGCGACTGAATTGCCGCCAACATAAACCACATTTTCAACAAAATTTTAACATAGCTATCTGAATTGACTTTAAAAGCTCAAAAAAGCTATTATTTAAGTCATGTTATAAACTTTTCTTGAATGCATCAAATGATAGAGCAGTTACTTCAGACGGAAGTAGATTGTTCCAAGGTATAACCATTCTATTTGCAAAAGAAAATTTCCTTGCAATAATTCGAGACTATCTTGAACAACTTATTTTATTGAATGACCCTGGGAGGGTTGCAAGTTAAACTTAAAATTTATTGCTTTGAAGATTGTTTAAGCCACATGTAAAAACCTTAGCTCGGCAAGTTTTGATTTGCCTTAAAGTTGCGGTACCGAGTCAAACTTTTTGTTTTCAATTTTAATGATTTAAACGTTACCCCTGCCCCTAATAAACCACAAAATTTTTTTCGCTGTAGTGGATGCTGTATATATTGATTATCAAAAAGCCTTTGATAAGGTGTCACATGAAAAACTTTTAATAAAACTTAAAGGGTATGGAATTAAATATGAGCTTCTTGGTTGGGTTTCAAATTATTTAAGTGGCAGGCGTCAAAGAGTTCTGATTGAAGAGTCTTACTCAGATTACATTGAAGTAAATTCTGGTGTCCCTCAGGGCAGTGTACTTGGGCCCCTTCTTTTCTTATTATATATAAATGACTTGCCGGAATGCCTTAAACAGGGCACGTACGTAAAAATGTACGCTGATGACACCAAAATTTACTCAATTCGAAATTCTGATGACAGCCCAAGTCAGTTTCAAGAGTCGTTAAATAAATTTTATAAATGGTCCTCTACCTGGCAGCTTAGTATGGCATTTAGCAAGTGCTGCGTTCTAAGTTTAGGTCATAATAACAAGAACCATGATTTTTTTAGGGCATAAGGCATTGGAAAGGGTTAGCTTTGTAAAGGATTTAGGAATAAATATAAGCTCTGACCTGAAACCATATCGGCATTGTTTAGAAGTGGCTAAAAAAGCCCATGCGCGTAATGCACTCATTTTTCGAGTTTTTCGAACCAAAAATCCAAAGATACTCCTAAACGCGTTTAAAACTTTTGTCAGACCTCTTGTTGAACATGACACGAGTGTTTGGTCGCCTCAATACAAAAAAGATATTTTAATCATTGAGCAAGTTCAGCGCAGTTTTACTCGGCGACTTTATGCCCGCTGCAGTTTAAAAAAAGCGGAGTATTCTGACCGTCTGCTAAATTTGGAGCTTGATAGTCTTGAAAGTAGAAGACTAAAAAATGACTTAATTTTTTGTTATAAAGTGCTTAATAACAAACTGGATATCGACCGAAGTAATTTTTTTAAGCTTTTTGAAAACTGCAAAACCCGCTCAAATGGCTTAAAACTTAAGACTGAAAACCCACGAATTGACGCTAGAAAAAACTTTTTTTCAGTCAGAGTATGTAAAATTTGGAACTCATTGGCTAAAGATGTAGTTACTTCTCCCTCCATTAAGGTCTTTATAAACAAAATTAAAAAGGTTTTAAGCTTAACAAATAGTTCCTAAATGATTACCTGTACTAATGATTTTATGTTTTGATGCAGTGTTTATTTTTGTTTGTTTTATTTGACTAATATATATATTTTAAATTGTATTTAAGTGTCTATGTGTATTGTAATATGTTTAGACCCGTACAATAAAGATTTCATTTCATTCATTTCATTTCATTTTTATGGGTTCAGGAAATATGATCCTCCCAAAAATCGCGTTTTTTCTTCAAAGTTTTGTACTTGACAAGTTTCTCAATAAGTATATAAATTTTAAATTATAAAAGTCTTATTGAACGAACGCGGCTACTTTCTACTTTGATTTGATACTCTGATTGTTAAAATTGGTGCAGGATTTGTTGAGATATTGTGTTTCCCGTACAAAAAAATCCGTCATTTTATGGTTTAAAACACCAAACGACGGCAAACGACGTTTTCCCAACATTTTTCCCTTGACTTTGTATTTTTAGCTAAAAAGCGCAAGTTTTTTGTACGGGAAACGTAATATCTCGAGAAATAAAGCTCCAATCTTAATAATCAAGGTATCAAATGGAATTAGAAAACAGCCGCTTTTTTTTCAGTAAAAGTTTTATAGCTTAGAACTTTATACTCATTGAGAAATCTTTCAAGTACAGAATTTAGACAAAACACGATTTTTGTGGGGTCATATCTCCTAAACCACCAAAGACCTTTTGATGAACAAAATTTCTTAAGCTATTGGGAACAGGGGTAAAGTTTTTACAAAAAATCATTAAAATCGAAAAAAATGGATTCGGTATTGCACCCTTAAGCATAGAAATAATGAATTGGGGACAATTGGCTCCCGGACAATTTGCATCCGGGACAATTCGCTCCCGGACAATTCGCTCCCGGGGCAATTCGCTCCTGGACAATTTGCTCCCGGGACAATTCGCTCCCGCCAAATCGCTCCTTGACAATTCGCTCCCGGGACAATTGGCTCCCGGACAATTCGCTTCCGGGACAATTCGCTCCTGGAGAATTTGCTCCCGAGACAATTCGCTCTTAGGAGTTTTTATAAACGAAAATCTTATCAAACCAACTTAATTAGGGACAATTCGCTCCCGGGACAGTTCGCTCCCGGCAGTTTTTATAAACGCGAATCTTATCAAACCTACTTCATTAGGGACAATTCGCTCCCTGGAGAATTTGCTCCCTGCCCAATTCCCTACCGGCATTTTTAATAAACTCGATTCTTTTAAAGTAATTCATTCAGACGAAATTAATGATATTTTTAGCTATTGTTTGTAAAAATGATGAGTAATTTATACAATGATTTGTTTGCAAGTGGGAAAAATTAAGTTATGTATCAAGAACAATACCTAAGGATAAATTTGCAACCTTTAAAAATTTTTATTGTTTGTTTTGGCAATAGTTATGAACAATCACGACGATTAATTTAATGTATACAAAGGTCTCGAGAAGAATTAACGTAAATGGTATATAACGTTGGAACTATAAAAATGAGCATAAAAAGTTTAGAAAACTAACTATTTTTCTCTTTTTTCAACATTTTTCTAAAGCAAGCGGTTATCTATGTTTACTGTTTATTAGTTAACCACCGTTATATATGAATTATTTTTGTTTATTAGTTAACTACCGTTATATACGAATTATTTCCGTTTTTTCCCGAGACCTTTGTGTACATTAAATTAATTGTCGTCATTGTTTAGAGCCAATTTTTTCTAGGTTTCCGAAGTTAATGGTTCGCGCTTTAATTTTGGCCACTATAAAAAAAAGTTTAAACCTCCACTGATCTTGAAGTGTAACAGAAATTTTAAAATATTGTACTGGAATAACAAAAATAGCTATCGTTCGATTTTTAGACCAAATTTCGGGTCGATTGGAAAAATTAGAAAAACTTTCCAAAAAAATAAACAAGGTGGCCGAAATTAAGTCAGCTACCCTATATTTCAAAAAATTTTCCACAATGAGAAAAATAAGTTGTATTAAAATATAAACTAATTCTAGCAATAATCAAGAATTTATTAAAAAACTTGGCATTAACAGTTTGTTGGTGCAAACGTAATTTGTTTTTTATGAAACCTGTTTCAAAATGTCGAATTTCTTATTTACGGATATAAATAACTTTCAAAAAAATAAACTCCAAATTCCAGAAAGGCTTAGAGTATCTGACTTAATTTCGGCCAGGCCTTAATTTCGGCCACCAATTTAGGGTGTTAGAGAACTGGCTTATTTTTAAAACACTGAAAAAGTAGCACAAAAGTAACTGAATTAATGTTGAATAACGTGTTTTTGCAAAAGTTTTTTATTTGTGTTATTCTGCATTTTCAACATTTTCATACAAACAGTGAATTTTTTGTGATTTTCTTAATTTTTGCTTTGTGTTTAAACTGCATCAAATTTAGAACGAAGCACTATATAACCTTCAAATATCTTCTATTTAAGGCTCAAAGTTGTTAATTTTCATGTTTTGATATTTTTTTTCAAAATCACTTTGCAATGCGTTTAACTAACTGCACATTTTAAGATTCCGTTAATTTCGGCCACCTTAGAATTTAGGTGAAAGAACCTGCAGTTTTTGCTGTTTTTAAATATCATCGTACTACCGTATTTATAAAGAATTTTTTTTAGCTCGTATGACTTTTTTGACGATTTTTTAAGCCAAAAATAAAAATTCAACAAAAAATACAGGTAATTAAAACTTGTTTTTTAAGGTTGTGACATAATTATTTAAAGTCTTGCTAATAACTAATAAAGTTTGCAAATGGGAAAAAATTAAGTTATATGTACCAAGAAGAATATCTAAGGATAAATTTGCAATCTTTAAAAACTTTTATTGTTCGTTTTGGCAATAGTTACAGCCAGTTTTTTCTAGGTGGCCGAAGCTAATGGCTCGCACCTTAATTTCGGCCACTATAAAAACAAAACTTTAAACTTTCATTGATCTTTAAGTGTAACAGAAATTTTAAAATTTTGCACTGAAATAACAAAAATAGCTATCGTTTGATTTTTAGACCAAATTTTGGGTCGATTGGAAAAACCAGAAAAAAACTTTCCAAAAAAAAAGTGGCCGAAATTAAGTCAGTTACCCTAATTTTTTTGTTTTAAATTAATACAATATTTTGTTTCAGCTTAACCTGAAGGAGACACATCAATAATAGATAATAATATCTTAATAAAAAGCAAAGCAAAAAAACAAATTATCACACCATAACATATCACGCCATAATGTTTTACACATTTTGGGATAAACTTTATGTGAAAATCTTGAAAGCTTTTGTGAAAGTTAAAAAATTTTTAAATTTTGTGAATGAATTTTTCATGTTTTACATGTTATATGAAATAAACTTTCCGAGTGCTTGAAAGCAGATATTTGTTTGTTTGTTTATATTTGTTATTTGTTTATATTTGTTTTTTCATTATTGTTATAATTATTCTCTTTTTTATCAATTTCTTAAGGTTTTAATTCTTTGGTGCAGAAATAATATAAATAATTATAATTAATAAAGAAATTTTTTTTGTAAATTTCCACCGTGTTATGTGCATGCATCAATTCGCCGCCGGGTTCATTGTCTGGCTCTGCAGCGCTCAGTTTTTTTTAATTTTAAAACATGCTTTAAATTATTTTATCCGCATTTTTAGGACTTTTTTTGAATTTAAAAAATGTTCCAAATAATATTTGACCAAATATCTTCTGGTCAAGTTTAGTTTTAATTAGCAATACAATGATGCTCTTAGATTTTTATATTTTCTTGTTTTTTATATCTAATAATATATAAAATTAAAAAATACAGATAACCATAAATAAAAAACACGACGGTCAAAACACTTCCATTTAAAAGAAAATTGTTCAAAGCTAAAAATACAGATAACCATAAACAAAAAATATGTTATATTCTGAAAAACACCACTAATGTTTGTTTACATCAGAATGAATTCATAGTTTGGTTTTTAAAATCACTTGAATATGCTGCAAGTTGGCTGTTTTTGCAAACGAATGATTAAATAATAAAATTAAATTAAAATTAAATAAAATAAAATAATAAAATTGTTAAATGGATATAATAAACATTATTTTTATAATTACAATATAATACACAAAAACTAAGCATACCCTTAAACTAGCAAATCAAGATTTATTTAATTTAAACTAACGATTTAATCATTAGTTTAGTTATTAGTATTTTCAAATCGAATTAAAACTTGTCTTATTTAAATGCATTCATATGATCTCATTGTTAATTTTAATGCGTGGTTTCTCATATTTTATGCGCCTTTTAAAGAAATTGTTTTGGTTAGTAATGAAATATAAAAAATTGTTAAATGGATATAATAAACATTGTTTTTATAATTATAATATAATACACAGAAGCTAAGCATTCCGTTATGTTCATTTATTTTTAAGTGAGTCTAACAAAATATAGGTTAGTTTATATGACAATTAAATCATTGTATAAATTACTTATCATTTTTACAAACAATAGCTAAAAAATCATTAATTTCGTCTGAATGAATTACTTTAAAAGTATTGAGTTTATTAAAAATGCCGGTAGCAAATTGAGCAGGAAGCGAATTGTCCCTAATGAAGTAGGTTTGATAAGATTTGCGTTTATAAAAACTTCCGGGAGCGAATTGTCCCTGGAGCGAATTGTCCCGGGAGCGAATTGTCCCGGGAGCGAATTGTCCCGGGAACGAATTGTCCCGGGAGCGAATTTTCCCGGGAGCGAATTGACCTTAATGAAGCTGGTTTGATAAGATTTGCGTTTATAAAAACTTCCGGGAGCGAATTGTCCCTAGAGCGAATTGTCCCGTGAGCGAATTATCTTTGGAGCAAATTGTTGAGGGAACGAATTGTCCAGGAGCAAATTGTCCAGGAGCAAATTGTCCGGGAGCAAATTGCTTGGGAGCAAATTGTCCCGGGAGCGAATTGTCTGGGAGCGAATTGGCGGGAGCGAATTGTCACGGTCCCAGAAATAATACGGTATCCCGAAAAACGCAGCTTTCAGAAACATCACCACTTTGTAGGAAAAAAAATCTATCCAAAAATTTTATTCCATATTTATAGTATGTCGATAACTTGTTTTAGTATACAGGTTTTTGTGAAATTCTATATTGAACTTAGGTTGTTTTGTTTAGTATTGTGTTTTTGTCTCTGGAAAAAACTGTTAAAGAATACAATTATATTACATGTTTGTTTTTAAAACAAAATTTAAAAAAATCTACATTAAAATTTTTTGGAAGCAGCAACAAGAAAATTGCAAATTTGCTTATTAAAAAACATAATATTTCTAGCTGTAGAAAACGCATTATTTACTTGGGACCGTCGTGTCGTAGGACCATCGAATCTCACCTTAGGAGCGTCGGGACCGTCGTGTTGTAAGACTGTCGTCACAGGATCGTCGTGTCATAGACCGAGAAATGATTTTTTAATTTTTTTTATTTTACGAGTGGTCAAAGCGACCCTATTTACAAACAAAAGTTTAAATAGATCTTTGTGCCATAAATATTATCTT
>JASAMX010031269.1:0-14691 GCA_030248175.1 Microlaimidae sp. YZB2_3
TTTAAAACGCTTAGCTAAAGTAATTACAGAACCACTTTTAAAATTGTTTTAAAAATATTTTAACATTAGTTCATTTCCACAAGACTGGAAAACTGCCTTTGCCGCATCAGTTTATAAAAAAAATCACTTATTGTGAAAAGGAAAATTACCGTCTAATCTCACTAACTTGTTCTTGTTGTAAAATCACGGAACAAATTGTAAAGTATGAGCTTTCTATCTTCTTCAAAAACACATTATCTTATCTTCAGCATGGTTTTAAAGATAAAAGCTCAACAATTACACAAACCCTTGATTCTTACAACGATTGGACTACAGCTGTTAATGACAAAAAATTTGTTGACATAATATATATGAACTTTGCAAAAGGTTTTAATACTGTGTCACATCAAAAAATTTAGTATAAATTAAATAAATATTGGATTTTTGCAAAGCTGTTAAATTGGATAGAAGCATTTTTTAACAAAAAGAGAAATGAAAATAATAATACTATTTCTGATTCTTACCCAGTTAGTAGCTCGGTACCACAGGGGTCTGTTTTAGGACCATTCCTTTTTTTAATCTATATCAATGATATTTTCAATTGTGTGCAAAACTCTGAGATTAGGCTTTTTGCAGATGATGCAGAAATCTATTCTAGTTATTCAAATACGTTCAGAAAATGTGCCAAAAGTTAAAACTTTGTAAAACAACTATATTCCTTGGCACGTAATTGCCATAAGAGCGCGAAATTAGTTAATATAAAAACAACAAAAAATACCAATTAGAATGCCAAAGGTTGAACCAGAGATTGTAATTTTCATACGTTCAAAGGTTGAGCCAGAGGTTGAAATCACGTAAAACACATAAATAAACAACTTCGGTGGCACGTCATTATAACAGTTTGTTTTAGAGGTTGAAAAAAAAACCAATTTCTTTGAAGATTCGATTAGAATATTTGTTTTTGTTGTTTTCAAACCGTAAAAAATTATAGAGCTGTAAAATGTATATATGTATTTTTAGTTTTCTTACAATTAAAGTAATAAAAAAATTTGATTATAATGCCAGAGGTTAAACTAGAGGTTGAAAATTGTAAAAAAAAATAAAATAACAAACTCTTGTCGCGGCGTTGCAACATCTTTTTCAGAGGTTGAAAAAAGTTTTAGTTTTATAAAACCTATAAATTTCTCATTATATTGCTTCGAAATTATAAAAAATTATAAAGCTGCAAAATTCCTATATGATTTTTTTAATTTATTATGGAATAACAAAAAAAATGTTGCAACCAAAATTAAGAAAAAAACTAAAAAAGAAATTGAAATGCATTTTGCGCCGTTGCCGCAGAGGTTAAATAAACCAGAGGTTGAAAATATAGAGTAACCATAAGCTTTGGTTTAGTTTTTGATTCTAGGAAATTTGAACGCCAGCACTTGATCGCCGAGCATTTGACCGCCAGCATTAGAACGCCGTGCACTTGAACGCCGAGCATTAGACCGCCGAGCATTAGACCGCCGCAGTACGCGTTGCTTTAAAAAGGACGTTAAAACTCCCCGCCAAGGTGGTATAAACTTTCCCCAAGAATAAAAAAACTCAATAAAATATAAAAAAATGGTTTTAATATAATATTTAAACAAAGCAATGTTGTTTTAACAATAAACGATAAGTCAAAAATTTATATTTTTCCTTGAAATTAAAGAAAAAACTTAGTGAACGGTTAGTTCCTTAATAATTTAAACCTGTTTTTCCTGAGCCTAAGCGAAACCTAAAAATCAAACAAAATTTTAATGATAAATTTATATTTAATGGAGTTTTTTTAAGATAACTATTTTTTTCCTTAGCCTAAGCAAAACCTAAAAATTAAACAAAAAGTTTATACTTAATAGTTTGTTTTGCATGCAAAGACAAACTAAACTAAAACTTTATAGGTTTGGGGAGTTTATACTGTCGTAATTCTGTGTTGATATAATTCTCTGTAGCCTGTAGGTGGCGGAAATCAGAAATTTGCATAAAATTTATATGAAATACTGTGGCGGTCTAATGCTCGGCGGTCTAATGCTCGGCGTTCAAGTGCGCGGCGTTCTAATGCTGGCGGTCAAATGCTCGGCGATCAAGTGCTGGCGTTCAAATTTCCGGACACCTTATTTTTGAGTTTTAATTGATAAAAAAGGATTAAAAATTAAGCTTTGTTGTTTTTATATGTTATTTATTAATTTAACCTCTTAGAATAGAAGATTTTTCTGACAAAATCGTATTTCCGATTTCAACCTCTGGTTCAACCTCCAGTTTCCAATAGGGTAGTGCATTTAATTTCGGCACTTTTTTGTTTTTCCGATTTAACTTTTTACTGTATGGCCCGATTTTCATGTTTGATAGCTCATTTTGAAGCTTTCACGTTACTGGGTTGCGTCATAAAAGTTTAACTGTACGAAAGTTGTTTTTTTACTTAATTAAATCAGTTTTTAAAAAAATGGAAAATTGCCGAAATTAAATGTGTGCATTTAATTTCGGCACTTTACAAACAATCGATTGTTTCTCAGTCAAAAAATCATCATTTTCGAAAATTTAAAAACCTATCATTATCTCCAGACAGTTTTCTTTAATTAAAGCTTCTATTTGTTGTTCAACGTGTAACTGGCAAAAAGTTACAGCTAAAATGCCAAATGGTATTAAAATGAGCAAAATTTGGGAAAAAAGTGCATTTAATTTCGACACTTTTTAAAAGGACCCCCTTAATCGAGTTTAAGTGCAATGCTATGACCCCTACACATTTCAATGTTGTCTTTTAACTATTTACAACTACAATTTAACACCCTGCCACTTAATTCAACCCATTTTTAACTACAGCAATATGTGTGCCGAAATTACACTATTTTATTTTATAACGATTGCTCACCACAGACGCAACGTAGAACTAAAGAACGCAACGTAGAACGTAGAACTTTAGGGGACTAAAAATTCAGAAAATAGACTAAATTTTACCACACAGTTTAATTTTTAAACCAATTTATTGAGTAATCATTAAATGCCTATTTTCTAAAAATGAGTAACAATTTTATTTTTTATAAATCACACAATTTCTGATAAAAATATCATAACATAACAAATAAAAAGCTCACGACAGTCATCTACATAAAATTAGCTCTCATTTGAGGTATCAAACGTCGTATTCCGTCCAGGATTACCAGAAATATAGTCTAAAATCAAAAATGCCCAATTGGGAAAAGTGCCAAAATTAAATGCACTCATAGGTCACCGACCTTCGACGGCCCCGGGGGGGGGGGGCCACACCCCGGGGTGTGGAGGTTTTTGACCTCCAGGGGGGGGGGTCACACCCATACATGGGCAAGTTGGTCCGGAGTGGGGGGGGGGGGTTAAACCCCAAATTAGGGGGGGGGTTAAAATCCGAGAAACGCAAAATACCCATATCGTTTTTTTCTGGAGTGCATTTTACCCATATCGTTTTTCGATTTTGAAGGAAAAATAGGTAAAAAACGCTAATTTCAGGTCAAAAAGCCCTTTTTATTGCATTTTTGAGGTTTTTATTGCTTAAAACATTCATTTTGACCTCAAAACTTAAGTTTGGAGGCAGTTAGAAGTCATTTTAAAGACATTTTTTTTCTTCTTTTTTCCAAAATTGGGGGGGGGGGTTAACGCCCCCCTCACTTCTGAGTGGGTGGGGGGGTAAACCCCCCTTCTCAGAATTTGGGGGGGGGGGGGGGTTAACCCCCCCCCCCCCCCCCCCCCCCCCCGTGCCCATGTATGGTCACACCCCGGGGTGTTTTTTTGGAAAAAAAGCAGGGGGGGGGGTCACACCCAGGGTACCATTTTTTTGCCCAAAATTGACAATTTTTTGACAAAATTTGACCATTTTTTAAGCATTTTTTGGGATTGTCTAGTTAGGGGGGGTGGTCAAAAATGGGCCTTAGGGGGGGGGGTCAGGGGTTCAAGGGGTTGATGGGGGGGGGGAGGGGTCAAAAATGGGCCTTAGGGGGGGGATAGGTCTCAGAGGCCGTAGGGGGGGGGTGACCCCCCCCCCCCCTACACCCCCCCTTCGGTGACCTATGAATGCACTACCCTACATGCCGTCGTTTGCTGTTTTTAACAAAAAAATCGCGGGTTTCTTATGCGGAAAACGCAATATTTCGACAAATACTGCACCAATCGTAACGAACAAAGTATCAAACTAAAGTAGAACGGAGCCGCTCTCTTAGTGCATAATTTGTAACCTAAATTGTTGTAACCATTGAGCAATCTTTCACGTACAGAACTGTCAAAAAGTGATTTTTTGGGCGATCATAACTTCTGAACCTTTAAATTTTGACACTTGAATTGAAAAATACATCAAATATATATTTTATCATGATAAAATTTAGCTTGATATTAATTAGAGCTTTGCTTATGTTAAAAAAAATAAAACATTTTTAGTGCTTTTATGATTAAAACTTAGTTTTTTTAACACATTTTAATTTGAAAACGCATTTTTGATTATTATGGGGAATTTGTACTACGTTATGGGGAATTTTGCCATGGGAATTTTACACTACTTTTATGAGAATTTCGCACATTACCATAAATGTTTTTAAATAAAATAATAAATAAATAAAAATGTTTTTTAAATAAATGTTAGTTCCGTTTTGCCTATGGATTTACGAGCGTAGTCAATAGGTCTAGAAGATCCTAAAATTAAAAAATTCGGCAGAATTATGGATTTGAAATGCTTTAGAAACAAAGCAAAAATCTTTTGTAAAAAATTGGTCTCATTCCAAAAGGTATTATATGGTTACAAAATATTTAAAAGATATTTTTGACATAGGTTTTATAGTTATTAGATGTTATTCTGTTTTGTGTGCTATATAAGCCATTTTCTTGTTTTTGTGTTGTGTGGAGTTTTATATAATCTCTGCTAAAATAAACGATGATGATGATGACTAGGAGCTTCCGAACTATAAACGTGCCGGACGGACCAAACCAGGGTTGATGGAAACCCTGGCTACTGGCAAAGGACACACTATGAGCTTTCTGTGCATAGGTGTTTTTGGTCGGGTCCGCTAGGGGGGGTCCACCCCCGGGTGGAAGGCCAAAATTTTTTAGAGGGGGGTCCGGACCCCCCTGGCTTTTTAGGGGGGGTCAACCCCGGGTGCGAGATTTCAAATTTAGGGGGAGGGGGTCAGGGGGGTCTAATTTTTTAGCAAAATTTTTTTAACTCATTAATTTAAGTGTTTTTAGGTCTAATATTGAATTTTATGTATTAAAACAGCCTATTTAGGCCTGAAAAGTGTATTTAAACACTGTTTTTAACGAAAAACCCGTGTTTTTGACAGTAAATAAAAAAATATACTTCCAAGTTGGTCGGGAGGGGGGGGGGGAGGGGGGTCAGCCTCGCTAGGGGGGGTCAGGCCGGACCGCTCTCGAGCTTTGGGGGGAGGGTGGGGCCCCCCTGAATTTTTTCTAGGGGGGGGTCCAAAATTTTGGCTCTAGGGGTGGGGGTGCACCCCTCTGTCCCCCCCCCAAAAACACCTACGTTTCTGTGACCAAATTCTCATGGCGTTGTCTGGTTGTCGGACTTTAAATCTGAATCCACACTTTTAATTTAGGTTGCCTGTAAGAACAGAAATCGACCGAGCTGTGAGATACGGGGTTTTTAGAGCCAGAAACAAGAAGGGAACTTGGAACCATTGGAAAATTTTGGGAACTTAGAACCACGAGCAATAAAAACTTGAGTCTGTAAAAAAGAATTAATTTGGGCATATAGTTAGGCTTCGCTTAGGCTTAGATAAAGGTTTTAGCGATATTTGTTGGCTCTAAGTTCCTAGCTTTTAGTTACAAGTTCTCCACTTACGGTTCAAAGATCCCTATTTTTGGCTTTAAATTCCAGGTCTAAGTTCCCAAGGCTCCATCGACCCTAAATCAGCTGTGATGCGGATAATTTAGACGTCACCTGTAAGTCCAATACGCGCAGGACTGGGGACAGTTTTCCATTCGGCAATCTATCAACATTTTTAGGAAGTTATGCCCCATTTTTTCTGGTATGGCCCGACTCGCTCCCGCCGACTCGCTCCCGGCCCAACTCGCTCCCAGCCCAACTCGCTCCCAGCCCAACTCGCTCCCAGCCCAACTTGCTCCCAACCCAACTCGCTCCCAGCCCGACTCGCTCCCAGCCCAACTCGCTCCCAGCCCGACTCGCTTCCAGCCCAACTCGCTCCCAGCCCAACTCGCTCCCAGCCCAACTCGCTCCCAGCCCAACTCGCTCCCAGCCCGACTTGCTCCCGTTTAAAACTAAACGCATTTTTATAACAGAATATTAGTTTAGTAAAAAATGTACATATGACACAAAATTATATAACAAAAGGATTGATGCAATGCGTGATGCAGTGTATTATTAGACATTATGCTTTATCGCACAGTAAAGAGGCTTAGGCTTAGGCTTAGATTTAGGCTTAGGCTTAGGAAAATCCATCTTCCTTTTGTTATATAATTTTGTGTCATATGTACATTTTTTACCAAACTAATATTCTGTTATAAAAATGCGTTTACAGTTTTAAACAGGAGTGAGTCGGGCTGGGAGCGAGTCGGGCTGGGAGCGAGTTGGGCTGGGAGCGAGTTGGGCTGGGAGCGAGTCGGGCTGGGAGCCAGTTGGGCTGGGAGCGAGTTGGGCTGGGAGCGAGTCGGGCCGGGAGCGAGTTGGGCTGGGAGCGAGTTGGGCTGGGAGCGAGTTGGGCTGGGAGTGAGTTGGGCTGGGAGCGAGTTGGGCCGGGAGCGAGTCGGCGGGAGTGAGTCGTGGGCAACCCCATTTTTTCATAGCAATCGATCACACGTTTTGGAGAGCAAATTTCCATCTAAAAATAATACTACACAAATTTTAGGTAAAAATTTGGGGGTCCGAAGAGAACAATTTTAAAAAATTTTCTCGCGCTTTGCTCTGCTTAGTGCTCGACATTTATATACCTTTTTACAACTTTTAAGTGATCTTCAATGAATTTCAAAGTAAATTTTTGAAAATTTTTTCATGCTATCGCACGATTTTTAATGCTATACCTTTTTAAACCGGGAATTTTTAAAGTTTACTTAAAAAAACAATGCAAATAACAACAAAAACAATCACTTAGCGTGAAGCGCAAAAAATTTACCTTTTTTTAATGTCTTTTTACGGCATTTTGAAAATTTGGGAGTACAATCCCCTACAACCCCCCCCTTACAAAAAATTTGTATGGAGTAAGTACAACCCCCCTTTCCAAAATCCTGGCTACGCCCCTGACCTAAGCCTAAGCAAAAGACTGAGCCTAAGCAAAGTCTAAGTCTAAGCGAAACCTAAACCTAAGCAGCAAAACCTGAGCCTAAGCAAAACCTAAAAATCAAGCAAAATTTTTTCATGATAAATTTTCATTTAATTTTTTCATGATAAATTTTCATTTAACGTTGTGTTTTCAAATATTTAAAAAAACCATCATCACTTTTGCCTGAGATGAAAAAACCCTGCTTTGCGACCTTATAAAAACAAGACACTTTTTAAACATCCACTAGTTAAACCAGGGACGTATCCAGAGTTTCATTTTGGGGCATACATGGGCACGGGGGGGGGGGTTGGGGGGGTTAACCCCCCAAATTCTGAGAAGGGGGGTTTAACCCCCCACTCAGAAGTGGGGGGGAGAAAAAGTTACACCCCCCAATTTCGAAAAAAAATGAAGGAAAAAGATGTGTTTAAAATGACTTCTAACTGCCTCTAAACTTAAGTTTTGAGGTCAAAATGAATGTTTTAAACAATAAAAAGCTCAAAAATACCATAAAAAGGGCTTTTTGACCTAAAACTAGTGTTTTTTTTACCTATTTTTCCTTCAAAATCAAAAAACGATATGGGTAAAATGCACTTCAGAAAAAAAACGATATGGGTATTTTGCGTTTCTCGGATTTTAACCCCCCCTAATTTGGGGTTTAACCCCCCCCCCACTCCAGACCGACTTGCCCATGTATGTTTTTGGGGGCGAGGGGCGGATTGTAGTACATTTGATTTGATTGTTTGACCTATTTTTCCTTCAAAATCGAAAAACGATATGGGTGAAATGCACTTCAGAAAAAAAACGATATGAGTATTTTGCGTTTCTCTGATTTTAACCCCCCCCCCCCCCTAATTTGGGGTTTAACCCCCCCCCCCCCCACTACAGACCGACATTTCCATGTTTGTTTTTGGGGGCGAGGGGGGGATTGTAGTACAAAAAAAATTTTGGGGGGGTCCTCCCCTCCCAAAAATTTTTTTTTTTTTGGGGGGGGGGGGGCTCCGCCCCCCCCCCCCCCCTTAATTTTTGAAAACGTTAAAAAAACAGGGATAAACGTGATAAAGCTGTATAATACACTGTTTTTGGCCTAATAATCTATTATCTAATGTTTTTAGCGGTAAAAACATATTTTCTTAGTTAAAAATTACATAAGCACACATTGGCAGAGCCTGGATTTTACAAAAAAGGAATTTGGAGACCTTTCAGACCCCTTGGCTAAACCCACATTGTAAACCAAAGCACATGAGCCAGACCTGTGCACGGTCTGAAAATGCCCCCGTTTTATTGGAGGATTGCCCCCCCCCCCGTTTTATTGCCCCCCCCCGCCAAAAAATGAAAAAGTACCCTAAAAATATGACGTCATTTTTGACATATGATGACGCCATCATCGCGAATTTTTTGCAGTTTTTAGCCTAAGTCAATGTATTTTAAGCCATTTTAGACCTATTTTTACCTTATTTCCGCTTTTTTTTGTCCCTTTTTTCCCTTTTCCCTTCTTTTTTTCTCCTTTTTTTCTCTTTTTTTCTTTCCCCTCTGCTTGCCCCACCCGTTTTATTGCCCCCCCCCCGTTTCAAAAAAGTTGCCCCCCATGCCCCCACCCATTTTGGAATTGACCCCCCCCATTTTAACCCCGGGGGGGGGGGGGGCAGTGCACAGGTCTGCATGAGCAGCATCTCGGCTCCATGTTTTCTAGGGTACCTACCTACCTATATGAAAAAAAATCCAAGCCAATGCTATAGGCGGCTGGAAAATTTAGGAGGGGGAGGTACATAAATTAACCAATATGATTGTTTGTTTTGCTTTCTGTGTAGTTAGTAGGTACTTATTACTTATAAAAATTATTGTACTAACTTTGAAATAACATTAGCATCAGGCAACATAAATAACGAGATATATATGTATGTATACTATAGAAAATGACCGCTGAGCAAAGCGAAGCGGAAAAAATTTTTGGTTTTTGGGGGTCCATTGGGGTACTAAAATTATTTTAAAGTTTGGCGCCAAGAGATTAGTGAGGCGCTAGAAAATCTTGAATTTTTAGCCTCTGAAAACCCCAAATTTTACTATCTGGCGACCATTTTGGGGGGGGGCCGGGGGGGCGCCCCCCCCCCCCCCCGCCCCCCTGGTTACGTCCCTGAGTTAAACGTCCATACATTGGCTGTCCATCAAATATCATGAACTACTTCACAAATAGATTTATATCTTTTACTGGATAGGTTTATTTTACGGCCACCTCACTGCTGTCCCATCCTTTACAGTTACATTTTATAAACACTGAAAACTGCAAAAAAGTATTTTTATTTGATAACCAAAAAAACACATAATATAAACGCAAATACACTTAAAATTAAAAGTGAAAATAGTGAAAAAAAAAGTCGATTTTGTATGGCACTTCCCAGACTCTCTATCTTGAAAACGGCTGATGAGCGCCAATCGCCATAGTCATATCCATATCCGCCTTAAATAAATACATATATGTGAATGCAAGATTTTTCTTATCTCAATGGAGGTATTATACTGCACTAATACCTAAAAAAGAATCATCTTTACAGACCTGTGCATGGTCTGGAAATGCCCCTCCTTTTATTGGAGGATTTGCCCCCCCCACCAAAAAATGAAAAAGTACCCTAAAATTTATGACGCCATTTTTGACCTATGATGACGCCATCATCGCATTTTTTTTGCAGTTTTTAGCCTATTTCAATATATTTTAAGCTATTTTAGACCTATTTTTACCTTATTTTCGCTTTTTTTGTTCCTTTTTTCTCTTTTCCCTTTTTTTCACTTTTTTTCTCCTTTTTTCTCTTTTTTTTTCTTTCCCCCTGCTTGCCCCCCGTTTTATTACCCCCCGTTTCAAAAAAGTTGCCTCCCCTGTTTTGGAATTGCCCCCCGTTTAAACCCGGGGGGGCAGTGCACAGGTCTGTCTTTAACAACACATTAATTATGAATTTAGTTTTAGTTTTTATAGAACAAAGTTTTAGTCTTTGCAGAGCAAGCTATAAAATTTACATTTTTTGTTTAATTTTTAGGTTTTGCTTGGGCTTAGGAAAAAACGTTTATCTTAAAAATCAAACAATTAAATATAAATTTATCATGGTTTTTCGGTTTTGCTTAGGTTCAGGAACAACAGGTTTAAATCAGTGTCTGGCCTACTGAAAAGCGATTCCTATGAAGGGGAAAAAGAGAATGTGACCAAGTTATTAAAGACTCTTGATAGTATCGATTTGGGAGATGTCACTCCAGTTGAGATCTTTCGTATCGGAAGAGCTGGTGACCGGCCAAGGCGCCTAAAAATTAGACTATTAAATAAATATATTAGAAATAGAGCTGTACGTTCAGGAGGATGACTAAGGGGGGTTACTAAATTTGATAAAGTTTATGTAGGGCTTTCACTGAATGAGGAACAGCGAGTCTGTCAAAAGGAGTTACTTTGCAAACTTTGGGAGCTTAGAAAACAGAACAAAAAGGTTTCACTTTGGTATTCTGCTGATGGTGATCCTTTTTTGTTCGACATCACTCTCAAGGCTCCCCTAAATGTTTCAAAATAGGATATTGTGCGACTTAATTATCATTGTTGTAGTAAACTAAAACTTATACCTAGTATAAAAATTTTGTGTATGAATGCAAGAAGCCTTGCTAACTCCTTAGATGAGCTAGATGTTCTGATTTCAGAAGACAACTGTGCCTATGGTGATATTGATATCTGCTTTATTTGTGAAACATGGCTCACTGAAACAACCACTGACCAAATGATTTTAAAAAAACAGAAAATTTTATGTTTATCAAAGGGATCAACAGCAGCGGCAGAGTAGTTGAAGTTGAAATGGCGGAAAAGTACAATGCAATAGAACTAGTAGTGGTTGACATTTTTCTACAAAAATCATCTAAACTGACATTCATTGGTATTTATAGAGAACCTAGTACTAGCAAAGAAAAAAAACAATCTAATATTTGAGCTAATCAGGAACTTAACAGAAAACTTTGTAGGAACCATTGTTTTTACTGGAGATTTCAATCTGCCAGGCATAGGTCACCGAAGGGGGGGGGGCGGGTGTGGGGGGCCCCACCCCCCCCCTACGGCCTCTGAGACCTATCCCCCCCCCTAAGGCCCCATTTTTGACCCCCCCCCCCCCCCCCAATCGACCCCTTGAACCCCTGACCCCCCCCCTAAGGCCCATTTTTGACCACCCCCCCTAACTAGACAATCCCAAAAAATGCTTAAAAAATGGTCAAATTTCGTCAAAAAATTGTCAATTTTGGTCAAAAAAATGGTACCCGGGGTGTGACCACCCCCCCCTGGTTTTTTTCAAAAAAACACCCGGGGGTGTGACCCCCCCCCCCTGGAGGTCAAAAACCTCCACACCCCGGGGTGTGGACCCCCCCCCTGAGCCGTCGAAGGTCGGTGACCTATGCTGCCAGGGGTAGATTGGTCTTCAAATAAAATAATTTCAAACACGCAAAATGAAAATAATTGGTTTGAGTTTCTTATTGAGCTAGGTATGTATCAGCTCAGTGGCGTGCCCAGGGAGGGGCGGGGGGGGGGGGCGACCGCCCCCCCCCCGAAATCCGGTGAAGCCAGATTTTTTTGTAAGGGGGGACCCTTACGTTTTTTGAATTTTGGGATAGAAAATTTTTTTTCTTAAATATTAATACAGAAACTTTCCTGATGCCTTCCAAAAGCATATTAATAGTCAAAAAAACCAAATTTTCCCCACTTCGCGGGTAGTTTAAATTGACAATTTAACTCAGTTTTTCAATTTCAAATCGATTTTGCAGCTTAATAGTTAAGGCATACATGTTAAATAAAACTACTATAAACACTATTAACCTTTTATTAACGTTTTAAACACATGTTTTAAATGGATAGGAATAAAAAAACCTTAAATTTGGTTTTAATTATCATCTGGAATTAACTCTGGCCCCCCATACCCCCCAGTTATAGGGGGCTGCCGCTCCCCAGACCCCCCTCAGGGTTAGTTTAGTATGTACCCCCCCAGACCGCCCCCCCCCCCCGACATGAAATTCTGGGCATGCCACTGTATCAGCTTGTTTCACAACCAACTCGTGGGAATAATTATCTGGATCTTTTGTTTACAAACGATAGAGAAATTTTCAATAATTTCACTGTTGCGCCCAGTTTTTCACAATCAGACCATGACACTATTTTATCTGAAATTAATCTTAAATTATTTGACAGTCCTAAAAATTAGATTCAAAACTACATACCTGATTTTTTAAAAGCAGATTATGATATGCTAAGTTTATACTTATCTACAATCAACTGGAAAATATTATTTGAGGAATGTGGCACAGTAGAAAATGCTTGGCAGAGATTCAAGGATATTTTGTTGTTAGGAATCAATAGACATGTCCCTGGAAAAAAATTATTTACAAACAAAAAAAATTGTACAATATCCAATACAAATAAGAAAACTACAAAATCAAAAGAAAAAACTTTGGCGTAAGCATAATATTGATGAAAAATCAAGATCAGAGTACAAAAAAATTTGCAAAGTATACAAAAATAAAGTTAGAGATTTTAACACTAATAAAGAAACAAAAATTTTAAATTCTGGGGGTTTAAACAATTTTTATAAATTTGTTAATAGTAAAATCAAAACAAAACAAACTATCCCACCAATTTAAAGTGATGATGGGACATTTGTAACTGAAGACTGAAAAAGTTGAACTTTTTGGAAATTATTTTGCTTCTGTTTTTACTGATGATGATAATACTTTGCCAAATTTTGATATGAAATGATGATGATGATATGAAATTCTCTAAACACTGTGAAATCACAGCAAAAAAAGCTACGAGAGTGACATCACTAATTTTTAGAACATTCAATTCAAACTCTAGAAATAATTTTCTCAGAGCATATAAGTCCTATGTTAGACCGATTCTGGAGTATGCTAGTGCAGTTTGGAACCCTTATTTACAAAAGGATATAAACATTTTAGAAAAAGTGCACAAAATTTCACTATACGTTTGTTTAATAAATGCAAGTTGTTACCTGTTGGTTATGAACATAGACTGAATTACCTAGGTTTAGAAAGATTAAAGGATCAAAGACACAAAATTGATTTATATGAGTACTTTAAAATTATACATTGCTTAAACAATTAGCAAACCAATGATTTTTTTAAGTTTAACCTGTAGCCCACCCATGGTCATCCATTTAAATTGGCAATTGAAGACTGCCAAATTAATGCAAGGAAATTTTCTTTTGCAAATAGGGTGGTTACACCTTGGAACAATCTACTCCCATCTCAAGTAACTGTCGATTCTTTGGATGCATTCAAGAAAAGTTTTAAAACTGACTTAAATAAGCTTTTTTTTGAGCCTTTAAAGTCATATCAGATAGCTAAAAGACAAAATTTCCGGGAACCATTGTCGACTCTTTTGACAATTTTGGAAAAATGAAGAAAAGATTGACTTTAAAATGACTTCTAACTGCCTCCAAACTTAAGTTTTAAGGTCAAAATGAATGTTTTAAACAGTAAAAAGCTCAAAAATGCTGTAAAAAGGGATTTTTGACCTAAAATTACCGTTTTTTACCTATTTTTTCTTTAAAATCGAAAAACGATTGAGTAAATTGCACTTTAAAAAAACAATGTGGGTATTTTGCGTTCTGCGGATTTTAACCTCCCTTTAATTTGGGGTTTAACCCCCCTCCCTACTCCGGACCAACTTGCCCATGTATGCCACTAACTAGTGTTGTAAAAAGTAATGATTTTGATTTATTTTAAGTAAAAGTAATTTGAAAAATTTTAATTTAAGTAAAGTAAGAGTAAAAGTAATTTGTGATTTTTTAATTTAAATAAAGTAAAAGTAAAGGACAAAATTTTATTTAAATAAAGTAAAAGTAAAGGTGGTTCATACTTATGACAAAACGTCCTTTAGACAAAGTCCACAGGATAATTTTAGAAAAGCCAAAACGTCCTTTAGACAAGCCAAAACGTCCTTTGGAGTTTGTTTGCATGAAGTATGAATCATACATGGGCACGGGAGAAGGGGGTTGGGGGGGTTAACCCCCCCAAATTCTGAGAAGGGGGGTTTAACCCCCCCCCCACTCAGAAGTGGGGGGGGGGAGAAAAGTTAACCCCCCCAATTTTGGAAAAATGAAGAAAAAAATGTCTTTAAAATGACTTCTAACTGCCTCCAAACTTAAGTTTTGAGGTCAAAATCAATGTTTTAAGCAATAAAAAGCTCCAAAATGCAATAAAAAGGGCTTTTTGACCTAAAATTAGCGTTTTTTACCTATTTTTCCTTCAAAATCGAAAAACGATATGGGTAAAATGCACTCCAGAAAAAAAACAACGATATGGGTATTTTGCGTTTCTCGGATTTTAACCCCCCCTAATTGGGGGTTTAACCCCCCCAACTTCGGACCAACTTGCCCATGTATGGTATGAACGCTACTTAAAATTTGTCTTTTGGACA
>JASAMX010031270.1:0-15223 GCA_030248175.1 Microlaimidae sp. YZB2_3
ATATGTGGTTTCTACTTCGTTCAGTTACATATATTTTCTATCCACTTCGAGAAAATTTTGTTAAATGTGAAAGGCCAGATCTATTAAAAAAAACTAAAAGTTTTTGGGAATTGCGTTTTTTTACCGTTTGAAACATTAATAATTACAAAGCATACTTTAGTATAAATAATATTTATCCTAAAACCAAGTAATGCTGTTTTTTGAACTAAATATGTCCCACACCATTTTTTTTCTGACTTAGTGTGTTTTTTCTCTAGTGTAAACATATAATAACTTTTTTGTATTGATGTGTACTACTGTGTTACTTTAATGTAATCTGCACGAATACTAATTGAGAAATATTCCATTCTATTAATAAACACTTAATTACTTTTTAATGTGTGCAGATAAAAAAAATACATAAACAATCAAAAAAATGGTTGAGTCAATTATTGTTATTATTTTTGATCCATGAAATTCCATAAAGTATTTTTTGCTATTTTGGTTAAGCAGTTTATTACAGTTGTATCAATTGCTGTGCCGTTTTTAGCGGCTCTGTGGTAATAAGAGACTCAGGAGTTCATGTAAATAAATTCTCAACTCATGAACATGAAAGTTTAAAAGTGTAAAAAAATCGTTATGGAAAAAATTTTTTTATATTATACTTTAAAAAATACAAATAAAAACCAAACTAGGGATTTTTGAAAGCGGCATTTTAATATCTTTTTATTTATGTTTTTTTTATTCAAAAATACCAATAAAATACCTTGGAAACCAAATATATTTTTGTTGTTTTTTGGATGTGTCAAACTTCATGAAAGCTCATTATAATGTAACAATACGGCTGTGCCTATATTAAAAAATATTTCTTGGAGCTTTATGGATTAAAAAAATGATGTTAGTATGAATTGTCAGCATATAAAGCACAGGTATTCTAGGTTTTAAAATTTATTAATGATTAACGGGTTTTTAAAGAACTTTAAAGAACCAAGGATGCCCAAAACTTAAGATAAAAATTTAACACAATTTAATCCAGTAATAAATTAAAATGAAGTTTTAAATAAAAATTAATAAAAGTTAATGGTAGTTTTAACTTTTGGAACTATTGTGTTTTGTATTTAAATGATATAAATCACTAATGTTATAATTTGAAACAAAAATGAATAACTATTTTTAATTCCTTCAAACTAATAAACAAAAAAGTAATTTACTGCAATTTTAAGGACATTTAGTTTAAATAATGTTTTTTTAGATTTTTACGTTTTGCCTCGTTGTAGCGGCAAATTTGTCTTTGGGGCAGTTCACAGTTGTCCTTAAGACAATTCAAAGATTTTTCCTTTGGACAAAATTGTCTTTTGGAAAATTTTCTATTGGAAAATCCACAACTGTTTTTTTGGATAATACAAAGGTGTTATTTGGACAGCCAAAACAAAGTCGAAATATTCTAACTTGCGTTTTGGACAGTTTTAAAAACTTTGAACTGTCTTTTTGACAGTATTTAAAAAAGCGTTCACACTTCATTGAACAACGACAGTCCGCCAAAATACTCCAAAGCACACCGGTGAGTGTTTCAAAAAAAAAAACTTTGAATTGTCCAAAATTTCTTTGGACTTGTACTTTGAAAACGCTGGACGAAGTATGAATTAGTGATTTTTTCAGGACCTTCGAGCTCTTGCAGGGTAGGAACATCACTATATAGTATAAAGCGGTTGAAATTTTTTTTGACTTTGTTCTTTAAGCTTTTTTTACTTTGGACAAAGTATAAACCAGTTTTAAGCGCAAGTCATTTATTTGTTTCCGTTTCCAAGTTTATGTGTTCACAGTTTAGAGTTTTAAAATTTTCCGACGGCTCTAAGTTTTCTATTTTTGGATTCAAATTTGCTCTAAGTTTTGGCTGGATTATTTCATACATATATTAAACGTTTGTATGCTTTGATTAATGTAATATGTTGTTAATCAGTGTATATTTTAATAACTTTTGCAACATAAACTTTTACTTACTTACATGACTTAATTTCGGCCACGCCTTAATTTCGGCAACCAATTTAGGGTGTTAGAAAATTGGCTTATTTTTAAAACACAAAAGAACTAGCACAAAAGTAACTGGATTAATGTTGAATAAAATGTTTTTGCAAAAGTTTTTTATTTTTGTTATTCTACATTATCAACATTTTCATACAAAAAGTGAATTTTTTGTGATTTTCCTAATTTTTGCTTTGTGTTTAAACTGCATCAAATTTAGAACGAAGCAATATATAACCTTAAAATATCTTCTATTTAAGGCTCAAAGTTGTTAATTTTCATGTTTTGATATTTTCTTCAAAATCATTTTGCAATGCGTTTAACTAACTGCGCATTTTAAGATTCCGTTAATTTCGGCCACCTGAAAATTTAGGTGAAAGAACCTGCCGTTTTTTGCTGTTTTTGAATATCATTGCACTACCGTATTTACAAAGAATTTTTTTTGCTCGTTTGACTTTTTTTGACGTTTTTTAAGCCAAAAATAAAAATTGAACAAAAAATAAAATTATTAAAACTTGTTTTTTTAAGGTTTTGACATAAATATTTAAAGTCTTGCTAATAACTATTAAAGTTCGCAAACGGAAAAAATTAAGTTATACGTACCAAGAACAATACCTAAGGGTAAACTTGCAACCTTTAGAAATTTTTATTTTTCGTTTAAGCAATAGTTATGGCCAGTTTTTTGTAGGTGGCCGAAATAAATGGCACGCGCCTTAACTTCGGCCACTTTAAAAAAAAAGTTAAAACCTTCACTGATTTTTAAGTGTAACAAAAATATTCAAATTTTGCACTGGAATAACAAATATAGCTATTGTTTGATTTTTAGGCCAAATTTTGGCTTGATTGAAAAAGCCAGAAAAAACTTATTCAAAAAAATAAAAAAAGGTGGCCGAAATTAAGACATTTACCCTAATGTTTATTAGAATCTTGGGCAAACCCAGATTTGCGGAAAACTAAGATTTAAGTCCAATGGAGCCTTGGGATCTCGGAGTCGTAGGTGGGTAACTTGGAGTCCTAAGTTGGGAACTTGGAGCCAAAAATAAAAATCGTTAAAACGTTTAACTAAACCTAAGCAAAACCTGAATCTAACCCCAAACCAATTTTTCCTTAAAGGCTCAAAGTTCCCTGCTTGTGGTTCTAGACCCCGTACCAAAACTAATGCCTTATTAACGTCAGGACCAGGAGTGACAAGTGAAAATGCGTTAAGGGACGCAGCGACAAGGGACAATTTTATGGTGTAAATGCGCGCGAAACGGCTAATTACTTACCAATCCGAGCCTTTATGATGAAAAAGTTGACAACGTGAAATCCACGACCGCTTAAAGGTGCGGTGCGGAGTCAAACTTTTTGTCTTCGAATTTGAATTTTTTTTGTAAAAACCTTAGCCCTATCCTCAATAGCCCACAAAAATTTGTTCGTCAAAATATCTCCAGTGGTTCATGAGTTATAATTCCCCAAAAAAGGCGTTTCTTCACAATTCTGTACGTGAACGATTGCTCAATGAGTATAACGATTTACGTTACAAATCATGCACTTAAAGAAAGCGGTTATTTTATACTTTAATTTGATATCTTGATCGTTAAGATTGGTGCAGTATTTGCCGAAATATTGTTTATACCGTACATAAAACCCGCGATTCTCTCGTTGAAAACACAAAACGACGACAGTGATTTTATGAAGTTTGCCAAACCTTTTTTCCTTTACTTCGTCTTTTTAGCGAAAAAATCGACGGTTTTTTGTATGAAAAACGCAATATCCCGACAAATATTGCATCAATTTTAACGATTAAGGTATCAAATTAAAGTAAAAAAAGCCGCTTTCATTGAGTACATAATTTCTAACGTAAATTGGCAATCTTTCACGTACAGAATTGACAAAAAACGCCATTTTTTGGAGGGAAGATAATAACTCCTGAACCACTGAAAATATTTTGTTGAAAAAAATTGTTGGCTATTGGGGGCAGGGGTAAGGTTTTTACAAAAATCATCAAAATCGAAGACAAAAAGTTTGAAAAAACTTCGCACCGCACCTTGAAAGGTGCGGTACCGAATCAAACTTTTTGTCCTCGATTTTGATTATTTTTTCTGAAAATCTTACTCTTGCCCCCATTGCTCACAAAAAAAGTTTCATCAAAATATCTCCATTGGTTTAGGAGATATGACCCTCCAAAAAGACGTTTTTCGACCATTCGGTACTTGAAAGATTGCTCAATGGGTATAAAAATTTAAATTACAAAAAAATACTTTAAAAAAGCGGTTATTTTCTACTTTAATTTGATACCTTGATCGTTAAAATTGGTTCGATCTTTGTTGAGATATTGCGTTTCTCGTACAAAAAACCTGCGATTTTTTTGCTAAAAATACAAAGTTACGGCAAAAAATGTTGGGCAAACTTGATCAAACTACGGCCGTCGTTTTTTTAGCAAAAAAACACGGATTTTTTGTACGGGAAACGCAATATCTCGACAAATACTACACCGATCTTATCAATCAAGGTAAATAATTAAAGGAAAAAATAGCCGTTTTTTTGAGTGTATTTTTTGTAATTTAAATTTTTAATACCCATTGAGCAATTTTTCAAGTACAAAATTGTCGAAAAAACGCCATTTTTGGAAGGGTCATATATCTTCTGAACCACTGGAGATGTTTTGATGAAAAAATTTTTTTGGGCTATTGGGGGCAGGGGTAAGGTTTTTACAAAAAAAAAATCGAAGGCAACCACATCATTAAGAACGCCTTGCCGATTTGTGTTCACAATCGTCTGAGGGTTATCACAAATGCAAATAATGGGTGTTAATAATTGCAAACCTACTTTTAAAACTTTTAATTCGAGGGTTATATAATCGCTATTACTAAATCATATAAGTCTGCACTTTTTAACTAAAAAACAGTGATAAAAAACTGACGATTTCGTGATTATTAAAACATATTGTAAATATGTTTTTCTTACTGTTATTCCATAATATTACTAAATTAAATCAGAGGAAAAAAATTTTGTCGAATTTAATTTGGTTTTTGTACAAAATTTATGCGAGTATTTATATTTTTATTTTTAGTTTGAGAAATCGATTTATAAGAGATAAAGAACGAAAATTTTAGTTCTACATCTGCTCAATGTTGTTGTTTCATATTATAATTACAAGCACGTGGTATATTTGCACTTTAGTTTTTAAATAATTCTGTATTCGAAGCATCTAATATATTTTAAAAATGTAATCTATGTGTTTATTGATACAAAGCCAGCATCAGTATGATGACTATAATTAAAAAAATAATATTAGATATTTGCTAGAAGCTAATTTTACTCAGCAACAAAATAGTACATATTACTCTAATTTAGTCAAGAACCGGATAAAAACTTATCTTAGTTTATTACGTACATGTTTATTAAAAATCTAAATTTTTTGTTTTGATTGAGGTCCTAATTTTAAGTTTTTTTGCGGTCAAATAACAAGTCTTGAGGATTACAAGCTGAGGAATTACTTCCTTTTAAATTAGAAAATTTGAAAATGATAAAAGCTAATAATTGCTAATATTTCTTGATATTATTATTAAGGTAGAACACCACAGTTATGACGATTTTTACTAAAAATTTGATATCAATTTAGATATTAATTTTTGTCTGAAAAAAGTATAGTGCGATCGAAAGCTCAGATTATGATGTATCCAACGGTAATAATTTCATCGTTTAGCGAATGTTCTATTTCGAGATATAGTTTGATGAATTTAAAGCTCAAAAAACAGTTTTTGGCCGTTTAAAAAATTTGATTCGCTCAGTTTTTTTTTGCAATTTTATAGACAGTTAACGAAAAATAGGGGGCAACTTTTAGATGTGGTTTGGAGAAAAAATGTAATTCAAAATTTTAAGAAAATTAAAAAAAATCGATGTTTTAAAAAAATCAAATAAAACAAATCCTTAATCAGTTTTTTAATCAAACACAATTCAAAGTATTGATTTGACTTGTTTCTAAATATTTTTAAACTCTCATTAAAATCTGCGCGAATCATATTTTTTAATTTTCATTTATATTTTTTTGATTTGACGCCGAGAAACTACATTTCAAAACG
This sequence comes from Microlaimidae sp. YZB2_3, assembly GCA_030248175.1. Taxonomy (NCBI): domain Eukaryota; kingdom Metazoa; phylum Nematoda; class Chromadorea; order Desmodorida; family Microlaimidae; species Microlaimidae sp. YZB2_3. Next base: position 6,069 of record JASAMX010031270.1, read on the forward strand.
TTTGTTTAAAAGTATATTTTACGAGAGATATCTCTGTGGCCAGTATCCAGTAGCCGAGTGGTTAACGTGTCGGACTCGGATCTACGGACCCGTATACGACTCAAACCTATAGGTTCGAGTCTCCCGCATGTAGTATTTTTAACGTCGAAAAAAAATTTAATTTTTAACTTTTTCATTGAAAAAGTTAAAAAGTGTTCTTTATTCAAGATACGCTAAATGAAAAATGAAAAAAATAGAATATTTTTGGTAATGAATTTTATTATAATATTATTTTGACATGTATTTTATTGGTGTCATTTAATAATTGTGGTCGATAACAATTTTTTAAGTCATACGAATGTCAAAAATTAAATAAATAGGTCAAATTAATTAGAAAAGATCTGCCGTCAAAATCTAACTGTGGTGTTTTACCTTAAATATTTATGTTATTTATTATATATTTTAACTTTTTTTGTAATTTTTGAAGCTAAAAAGAGCGTCTGAAACGCGGAAACTGAAATTCTACGTTTATCAATTTACTTTGTTTTCCGCTTTTATACAGAGAAGCTACACAGAATATCGTCGTTACTTTGACACAATGAGCCAGATGCGTCGTAAAATACTTGTAACTGTGACTCCTTTTATATCTTAATACACAAATAATATAAACAAAATGAGTCAGAGTCACGTTGATTTTATAGTAATTGTGACTCTTTCTGTCAGAGTAACGACGATATACTCCGCCTCTGAGCCGCGATGATAACTATCACAATGACATAATCATAAATATTATATTTATTTAGTTAGTTAGTAAAATTTTGCTAGCTGAGTACTTTATTCGGTTGCGATTATAATACCATTTAATTAGAATCGCGTAGAAAATAAAGCTTGCAATGACGCTGGTCCATTGATTTAGTGCTCCATGCTTTTGGTATTCGGTTTTTTACGATAAAATTTATAGGTTTGGCTAGTAAAATAACTGGCGCGTTAAAATTAGTTCGCGTGTGTAATTGGTTATCTTTTTAAAAATACATGCCTATAACATCTTTTAGTGGTAAACACATAATATTGACAAAGTGCAAATTGTTTTGTTATTTCTTCAAGAAAGTTCATTCTAAATATAGTTTAGTTAGCACTTTTGGAACGAGAGCTTTAATTATTTCAGGTCGGTTAAGTCTGTAAATATATTTTTGACGCAAAACTAAAACGAGCGACGCAAACTTCGCACACACTTTTAAAACGAATGTGGTAAAATAACTTCTTTTTTATAGAAAATAATTTGCAGTTAGCTCCAGTTAAGAGTGATTTTATTAACCGCACTGGGAAACGAGGGCAGTAAAAATATGCCGTCATTTCTTTTAAAACTCTGACTTTTTTTGTAAAGAATTTTAACTTTTTCGTTCGGAATAAGACACGAATGTTATGATTTGATTTCGACTTTGAGCCGTTTTGTCGCTGATAAATAAAGTATTTCTATTAAAATAACTCATATTTCTGAAGTTGTTTTACTCAATTTGCGGGTGTGTTTAAACCCCAAAAATATGGCTCTGTTGAAGCTATATCGTTAGTTATTTAACGTTTGTGCTTATTTTACGAGTAACATAAAATTTGACGGAAAAAGAGCTATCGCCGCTTTTTTTGTCACCGTTTATTTTATAAAGTTATTTATATTTTTTTTTTCTAAAAGGGGTTTGTTTATTCATTTTTGCCAGCTGTTTAATGTTATGCAGTGTTTTTATTTACTTTTTAGAATACAGTTGGAATTTTAAGTATGAATGAAAATAACGTTAAATTTTTTAACCACTTAGAGAAAATTTTGTTAAATGTGAAAGGCCAGATCTATTAAAAAAAAACTAAAAATTTTGGGAATTGCGTTTTTTTACCGTTTGAACATAAATAATTACAAAGCATACTTTAGTATAAATAATATTTAGCCTAAAACCAAGTAATGCTGTTTTTTGAACTAAATATGTCCCACACCATTTTTTTTCTGACTTAGTGTGTTTTTTCTCTAGTGTAAACATATAATAACTTTTTTGTATTGATGTGTACTACTGTGTTACTTTAATGTAATCTGCACGAATACTAATTAAATATTCCATTCTATTAATAAACACTTAATTACTTTTTAATGTGTGCAGATAAAAAAAATACATAAACAATCAAAAAAATGGTTGAGTCAATTATTGTTATTATTTCTAATCCATGAAATTCCATAAAGTATTTTTTGCTATTTTGGTTAAGCAGTTTATTACAGTTGTATCAATTGCTGTGCCGTTTTTAGCGGCTCTGTGGTAATAAGAGCTCAGGAGTTCATGTAAATAAATTGTTGACTCATGAAAATGAAAGTTTAAAAGTGTAAAAAAATCGTTATGGAAAAAATTTTTTTATATTATACTTTAAAAAATACAAATAAAAAGCAAACTAGGGATTTTTTGAAAGCTGCATTTTAATATCCTTTTATTTATGTTTCACGATGCTCTTTTATTCAAAAATACCTATAAAATACCTTGGAAACCAAATATATTTTTGTTGTTTTTTGGATGTGTCCACGCTTCATGAAAGCTCATTATAATATAACAATACTGCTGTGCCTATATCAATAAATATTTCTTGGAGCTTTATGGATTAAAAAAATGATGTTAGTATGAATTGTCAGCATTTAAAGCACAGGTATTCTAGGTTTTAAAATTTATTAAAGATCAACGGGTTTTTAAAGAACTTTAGAGAACCAAGGATGCCCAAAACTTAAGATAAAAATTTAACCCAATTTAATCCAGTAATATATTAAAATGAAGTTTTAAATAAAAATTAATAAAAGTTAATGGTAGTTTTAACTTTTGGAACTATTGTGTTTTGTGTTTAAATGATATAAATCACTAATGTTATAATTTGAAACAAAAATGAATAACTATTTTTAATTCCTTCAAACTAATAAACAAAAAAGTAATTTACTGCAATTTTAAGGACATTTAGTTTAAATAATGTTTTTTTAGATTTTTACGTTTTGCCTCGTTGTAGCGGCGAATTTGTCTTTGGGGCAGTTCACAGTTGTCCTTAAGACAATTCAAAGATTTTTCCTTTGGACAAAATTGTCTTTTGGAAAATTTTCTATTGGAAAATCCACAGCTGCTTTTTTGGATAATACAAAAGTGTTATTTGGACAGCCAAAACAAAGTCGAAATATTCTAACTTGCGTTTTGGACAGTTTTAAAAACTTTGAACTGTCTTTTTGACAGTATTTAAAAAAGCGTTCACACTTCATTGAACAACGACAGTCCGCCAAAATACTCGAAAGCACACCGGTGAGTGTTTCAAAAAAAAAACTTTGAATTGTCCAAAATTTTTTTGGACTTGTACTTTGAAAACGCTGGACGAAGTATGAATTAGTGATTTTTTCAGGACCTTCGAGCTCTTGCAGGGTAGGAACATCACTATATAGTATAAAGCGGTTGAAATTTTTTTTTGACTTTGTTCTTTAAGCTTTTTTTACTTTGGACAAAGTATAAACCAGTTTTAAGCGCAAGTCATTTATTTGTTTCCGGTTCCAAGTTTATGTGTTCACAGTTTAGAGTTTTAAAATTTTCCGACGGCTCTAAGTTTTCTATTTTTGGATTCAAATTTGCTCTAAGTTTTGGCTGGATTATTTCATACATATATTAAACGTTTGTATGCTTTGATTAATGTAATATGTTGTTAATCAGTGTATATTTTAATAACTTTTGCAACATAAACTTTTACTTACTTACAGACTTACTTACTTAAAAAGATCCCGTGGCATTTGTAGACAGTATTTTTAGTCGGCCATTGTGAATTTTGGATTAATATTGATGCTTTTAAAATTTCGAAATGATAAATATTTATGTAATTTGTGTTTAAATTTTGTTGATTTTTTGTTTTCTTTTTTCATAAGTTTGGTTTGCTTTTGATGTCGTGTTCCGCGCGTCATTTCCTCACTACGGTAAAATGAGCCACAATGCCGATAAATTTATGCGACTGTGACTCATTGTAGATTTTAAATAGCACTCTAATAATTATAGAACGAGTCGCAGTCACGTGTATATTATATTTACTATGACTCATTTTTCCGTAATGACTAACATTATAAGGCAATGGGGTTATTTTTAATACCGTGCCAGGAAGTTGGCTGGGAAATTTTTATCACAGAGATCCATCCTTTCTAAGGTTTCCGGATTTCACGCAGTGCCAACATTTCACAACCGTCTATCGCACAAAAAATAACCCGTTTAACTTACTTTAGATCTTCCGATGACTTCGTTTTTTATTTTAAAACAATTAAATAAACAATTATTCGTTTCGTTTTTTAATGTTTATTTTGTTAGCACACTAAAGTAGAGAAGTCCGTTTATACATTTCCGGCCGCTCAATCGAAACGATAAAAACTATTATTTTTAATCAATTAAAAAAGTTTAAAGATAAATTGCAAAGTTTATTTCCCGTTTTATATTTATCTAATCTCACGTTTTCCAGTCGTTTATTTCCCGAGTAAAATTTACCAACAATCAAGTTTTTAGCTCAAGCTTTATTAAAAAAAAAACAAAAACAATTTAATCATCATATATTAACAAACAAGGAACTTCGAAGAAATCATTATTAAAGTCGTGCCTGATTTCATTTAAACTGAATAGTCGTCCTTGGTTAGCAAGTTTTAATAGTTGCGAAAAATATTATATTCCAAAATTTCATGCTTTGTCCTGCCAAAAAAGTGGGAGAAATTTCCTCCGTTTGGTTTCTTTCTGATAAAACATTCTAACTTATAAAAAATCGCAACTACAATGTACATAAATAGTATGTAAACGAAAAGTTTTTGTTAAAGCCTGTGTACTGGGGAGAAACCTCAAAATTAAAGAAGTTATAGTTACTAATGGAGCGGTGAATTTAAATTAATGTTTTATCCCGGCATTGTTAAACTCTTGCCTATAGACTAGTTCGGAATAAGGGTTTTTTAGTGTTAGGAAGAGGGTACATAACTACTAGCGCCAATCATATGTAGAGGGAAAATTGAGAAACAGCGAGCGACTAGTACATTTTACGGTTTAAAATATTTAAAATATTTATTGGTTTAAAATCTCGACCCCTTCTCTTTAAAATTTCTTAAATATTTTTTAAATATTGCAAAAGCAAAAGCAGTTTTTGGGGATTTTTAGTTTTTTGCCGCTTCGTAGGTACGGCGCTGCTGGCGCTCTTGTTTTCCAGTTTTTTAATGTTTCAATTACAGAAAATGCTTAATTTAAAAGTTTGGAATGGACTTTTTAAAATTAATTTTTAAATTTTGAATAGTTTTACAAGCAAAACATTTAAAAATCTATGTAGGTTTAAAATTAGTTTAAAAGCACAAATTTCATCTTTATTTTTACTAATTCGAAATCACTGTTCAGGATAATACTATTTTAGTGGTGATTTTAAACTATTGTGACGTTTAATTAAAAAACAAAAAAATATTTAGCACAAACTGATATATTACAGCACTTCAACGTAGTGAAACATATCATCGTGTAGCAATTTTTATGAAGTATAGGTTTAAACTTAAGAAACTAGGAAAGCTAAGATTTTTTCAAATTTTATTTTTTTCTTTTTGTAGCCTCTCTCGTACAGTAAAAGACGCTTATTCCGAACTAGTCTATAGCTGAAATGTTAAAAAATTTGGTTAATTTTGAAGAAATTACTGTGAACGATCTTTGCAACAAAAATTGTTTTATTAAATTAAAATAAGAAACTCTGTTTTGTATCTATTGAGACGAGCTCTTCCGAGTATTTTTCTCTAAGTATTATGAACATTTAAGCGAATTTACTTCGTTGGATTCTTGTTTAAAACTAAGTTATAAAGCTGCCGGTTTTTGCCATTGCTTAGCACAAAATTGGTCACTGTGGTCCCGTTTAGTTTTTAATCGCTTGTCACTATCTACACGCAAAATAAATACATTCATTATACATCAGAAGGCTTTTTAGGGCCTTTTTGGAAACTAAAGTTCGTGGTCCTGCCGTTTTTTTGTATTAAGGGTGCGGTATACTAATTTATTATGTATTGCTTAGTTTTTGATATCAATCGATACGCCAGGTTTCACTGAGTAAAAAATTGTATTGCAGTTTAGTTTAACACATTAATTTTCAGCGCTAAACTAATATTAGCACGAACATCGCTTGGTTATTCCAGATATTTTTCTTGTTTTTTTAACAAAACACCAATCACGTGACCTGGTTTGTGTGATACGTTTGCCCCAGGCTCTGCAAACGCATTATTTATTCTAGAGATTTAGATGTATTATATATTTATTATAAAATTCCACCTTTTTCTTAAACTTTTTTTGTCTTTATTAATTAATAGTTGGTTGTCAATATACTAATATCAACTTTTCAGTTATTTTTTAACATACTAATAATAAGGAAATAATAACAATAAGATATTTTACAGTGACTTTTAATTAGAAGCAGTGCTTATTTTTATAAATAAATTAATTTTTAACTATTGATAACAAAATTAATTGTTGTTTTCACGTTGCCCTTTGGTATTTAATGCTTCTATAGTAGTTAAACTTAAAAAAATATGTATTTAATAAATCTTATAATGCACGTATTTAATATTAGTGAATTGCTCATATACATAGTGTCATATTTATGTTTACCTTTTTCAATATACAGGAATTCAAATCTTACACTGCTTGGATTTTAGCGGAAGTGTTTTATCCTAACCGAAGGGTGCCATGACGATTTAGGATATTTACGGAACTTAAAAAACAGAATAAGTAAAACTCCTAAAAAATTTTAGCTTACAATTAGTAAAAAACATGTGATAATATAAATCAAAAAAAAACAACGAATTTCATAGATTATTTTGTCAAATTTTTTTCGCAAACTATTTTTTTAAAAACATAATAAAAACTAAAAAAATAATCCTAAAAAAAGCTAATAGAATCATTTAAAATATATTTTAAGCTTAAATAAATATAAAGTCACTCATTTAAGGTGCGAAGCTCCGGAGCTCGAGCCACCTACGTCAGAAAAGACCGCAGCTCGGAAGTATGATATTGGAAGATAGGAACATGACTAATAAGACATGTGAAATATACCTGGCTGACCTTGTAAAACTGTTTGAAAGACTTGAAAAGACTAATTAAGATTGTGCAACTATTTTCTTTCCTTTGAAAAACATATTGGAACGCAGAATTTTTTTAATTTCACTCTTCTGATAAAATATACAAAAAATAATGAGCTTTAGCCGTTAAAAATTACATTTTTGTTAAAAATTGATTAGTTTTATCAATAATTGTACTTGTGAAAATAATTTTTGGTTATAATAAACGTTTTTGCTAAAATTTTCAGTTGCTTTAATGTTAAATAATCGTTAAATACAGTAACAAATAAGTTATCAAGGTCAACCAGATTTACGCTGCTTACAGTATACAAAAAAACACAGGATACAAATTTTTTAAAAAAATTTTGTAAATGTTTTGGTTAAATTTTTATAGTTCGAGAAAGGATAATATACTAAAATAAAAAAACCCAAACGCTTTTCTAGTCTTTCAATTTTTGAAAATTTTTTTTACTACGACCAGGTTGGACATGTTAAAATTAATACGTTTTGTTCTTAAAATTTTTACGTAACAACTCAAATTCAAACCCCTTATAGAATTTTTCAAATTAAGCTCAATTAAAATCAAGAAGTTTTCTTGAGATCAGGAAGATATGAGATTTTAATTAGACAAAAAAAAAAGTTTTCTAAGTGATGCGTCTTTGTTTGGAAGACCCATTCATAAGCTAAATATTACACGTATTCTGTTAATTAACTCTAATAGACCTTGGCGAAAAAATCCTGAGAATTTTTCATATATATGAATTTAGCTAAAGAGAATTTTCAAGACATGAAAATTAGGACAAAATTGTATTTTCAGTTTGTTATTCGTTTTAACCTCTCAGTATTAGTTAGGTGAAAAATCGCGTAGAGCAGCTTAATTTTAAAAAGTGGGATTAAGGGTTATCGAAACCGACGCTTAAATAATAATTTTAAATTTACTTAAACTTAAAATATATTTTAAATGATTCTATTAGCTTTTTTTTAGGATTATTTTTAGTTTTTATTATGTTTTTATTAAAAAAATAGTTTGCGAAAAAAATTTGACAAAATAATCTATGAAATTCGTTGTTTGTTTTGATTTATAATATTTTTTTACTAATTGTAAGCTAAAATTTTGGGTTTTTTACTTATTCTGTTTTTTTAAGTTCCGTAAATATAAATCGTCATGGCACCCTTCGGTACAAAATAAAACACTTCCGCTAAAATCCAAGCAGTGTAATTTTGAATTCCTGTATTGAAAAAGGTAAACATAAATATGACACTATGTATATGAGCAATTCACTAATATTAAATACGTGCATTATAAGATTTATTAAATACATATTTTTTAAGTTAAGCTACTATCAAACATAAATACCAAAAAGGGCAACGTGAAAACAACAATTAATTTTGTTATCAATAGTTAAAAATTAATTTATTTATAAAAATAAGCACTGCTTAATTAAAAGTTGCGTATAAAATATCTTATTGTTATTATTTCCCTTATTTATTAGTATGTTAAAAAAATAACTGAAAAGTTGATATTTTAGTATATTGACAACCAATTATTAATTAATAAAGACGAAAAAAGTTTAAGAAAAAGGTGGAATTTTATCATAACTTGTAGATCTATCGATTTTTAAATAAATAATGCGTTTGCAGAGCCTGGGGCAAACGTGTGCACAAACCAGGTCACCGTGATTGGTGTTTTGCTGTAAAAAAAACAAGAAAAATATCTGGAATAACCGAGCGATGTTCCGGCCTAATATGTAGTTTAGCGCTGAAATGGGATTAATGTGTTAAACTAAACTGCAATACAATTTTTCTACTCAAGTGAAACCTGGCGTATCAATTGACTAGAACTAGCGATCGTGAGTGTAATTAGTATATTAATCGAGAACGGCAGGACCCGCGAACATTCCGAAAAAAGGCCCTATTTTGACGCATAAATATTATTTTGCGTGTGATAGTGACAAGCGATTAAAAAACTAAACAAACGGAGCCGCCGTGACCAAAGATATGCTAACAATGGCAAAAACCGGCAGCTTTATAAGTTTAGTTTTGAACAAGAATCCAACGAAGTGAGTCGCTTTGATGTTCATAA
>JASAMX010031271.1:0-15706 GCA_030248175.1 Microlaimidae sp. YZB2_3
TGAAGAAGAAACCCGTCGTGGTTTCGAAACGTCAAGTAATAAAAAGTTTTTCTGAGGAAATTGCCCCAACATTGCAGTTTTATTTATCATGAATATTCCTCATAAATCGTTGGAATTACTTAATTTGTAACCTAAATGCAAATTTTTTAAGGGCTAAAGTTGGTTATTTTTTGTATATTTTGTGAAAAGGCGGAATTAAAAAAAAATTCTGCGTTCTTATTTGTTTTTTAAAAAAACCGTCATTACCGCACAATTTTAATTGGTCCCTTCATGTCTGCATTCTAATTTTCAGCGCCAGCCAGATATAATTCAACATAGTGATATTTATTTAGGAATATGTTCAAAATATAATAACCTCAATAAAAGAGGAAAATCTAGAGCTTCGTCCGATTTATTTGACTAGTTTAACGTCTTAAACGTGTTTTCCATTTGTACAAACATTTCGGCGGTATTAAATAGGTTAAAATTTGTTGTTTGACTTTTTAAAAATAAAAAAAATCATAGAAGTTAAAATTATTAAAAGTATTGCGAATGATTAATACAAAAACAGGGTGGGGTTTCAAACTGTGGGATGGTCGGTTCTCGGGGTTCCAAACTGTGTTCAGCTTGCAAGACCTTCGAAAAACAGGACTATTACTATTATTATTACAAATCCAATAAATTTAAAATAATAAGCCCATAAATTACGAAAATGGTGGTTTAAATTTGTAAAAAAATTATTAAACCTTGGGTTTTCAAAGATTTTAGTGATATAGTGTATAACTTGCACTGTTTTAACGTTTGAAACACTCTATTCCAAAACCTGCGAACACAAAATTACATCCAACTTCTTTTCATCCGCTGACCAATCAGAGAAGATCACTCTCCAAGAGAAAGAAGTTGCCTCGAATGCGTATATGGAACGGCGTTTAGCGTTCCGGTACTATACTATTTCCACACTGTTAAAAAGTCTAAATGCCTGCCTACGAGTATTAAAAATCTCCCATGCTCGACTAACCAAAAACAAATAATAATCGAAACATACAACTAAGCTGGACTTTTCAAGCTGTGGCTCTTTTGTGTTAAGCCTTCAATATTGTAACCTGAAAATAAAGATAAGAAAAAAAGCTGATGATTATAATTTTTAATTTTGAAACTTTCCTCCTATTCTCTAATTATGTGGTTTGTGCATCGCCATGAGTGTCACTTTGTGCGAAACTGCCACGTAAAAACTTTAATAAAAGTAATAGTAATAATAAGATGAAAATGAATTTTATATTTCAGTGTTTTTGGATGATGTATTACCCTTGTTTCTTGGCCTGTTTTATTCTCGTGTTAAATTTTTAGAGATTTAAATTTGTGAAAAAATTTATAATTTTAACAATAGTGAATGATTTTTATGTTTATATTTTCTAATTATAATTAAAGGGTCACCGCAGAGTTTTTTGTCCCGTGGTGCTTCCACGCTTATTACAATAGTTTAAAACACTATTTCACAGCACACAGCACATGTCTTTTATTAATTTGTATAATCTTGATGCTAGATGGCATCGGAACGGTCGCGGGCAACAAAAACCAGCCGTTTGTTGTTTAACCACGGTTTATTTTGATAACTGAAAAAAAGAAGAAAAAATGATGATGTACGAAATTTACCATGCCGTGGTGCTCCGGTCCATCAATAATAAACTTTTTTTTTAAATTTTTGTTGCTTTTATATTGATAATAGATGTTTTGGGAATAAGGTTTAGTGTCATTGCGGATCCTTTGTTTTTTTAATAATTAAAAAATGTATTGGCAGACCATTGTATTGACAGGTTTTTGTTATTTGTTTTTCAACATTCACTGAATTTTGTATTATCAGCTGCAGCCATTTTTACACATTTATGTAGGGTTATTGTTTGTCAGAAAAAAAATCGCTTTCTAATTCATTTTTATATTATTCACATGTCGTCTGTTATACGGTATTATAGGCTGAATAAAAAAACTTCTGAAAAAAACATGTGCACTTTTGACACTTTATTCCTAAATAAGAAGGCGGTTCTATTTAACAACTACAAGCACAGAAAAAAGGAACGATTTGGTGTTCGTGGAATATATTTCTTAATATCTTAATTTGTCGTTTTTGCATTGAAGTGAATTCTGATTTTTCCCATGCGTCTGGTTTAAGCTTAGCGTTCAGATTTTATATAATATTAAAAAAAATCAGAGATTTTAGTTGCTCACAGTTGGTGCTACTTAAAATATTGTTACTGTGACAATTTTCCGTTTTTTTTACTACTAGATTTGCTACTATGTTCTCCGGAGCTTTGGTTTTAGCTCCGAAGAATTCCAATGTTGTACTGTTGTAGGTTTAAGTTAACTTACTCGCCTTAACCCTTGGCGATTTTTATTGTGGCTCAGACGTGTAGAGTCTGGTATGGCAGTGCAAAAATCACCGGGAAGTTGTTGAAGCACAACGTTGAATATTGAGCTGCACTTTTCAGACGCACTTTTTGGCCTCAAAAATCGCAAAAAGTTTGAGCACTATATTTCGGCGGTAGCCACCCTTTTTGGTACAGACTATACTTAAACCTTTTAACTGCTTTAACGTTTTAAATATTTTAAAAAAAACAGATAAAAACATTTTTTTCCAAGACAATTTAGTTTTTTCCTACGGACGGGCTATCATTAGTCTTTCTTTTTTTTATTTCTATCTCAAAATTTTTTATGTATGCTTCCTACCTCCACCCTGCTTTCTATTTATATTGAAAACCGGTTTCTCCACTTCCTAGTTTACCCAAGTTTTCTTTCCAGTATTGATTGATTAATAATGAGAGGTAAAGCTTATAGCTTTTAAGGCCGGTTCACTCTGGAATGCCAGCTGATAGGTAACGCACAGTGCACACCGTTCATACGGTAACGGGACTTTAGAGCCGGAGCAAGGGGATTTTAGAACCGAGGGTCTTTAGAGCCGCAGTGTGGGACCTTAGAGCCGTATTGGAGGGACTTTGGAGCCGTAACGTAACTTTTGTGTTCAGAAAATTCATAAAAAATTAAGGGACTTTAGAGCCGAACAAATTTTGTCAAAGTTGGTTAAATTACATCATTTTCATACAATATATCACTGAAATTAGCCAAATTTTAAGTTGTAAAAGTTTTTAAAGCTCTCTACAATACTTTTAAAACCTTTTGGTGTCCGGAAAGAATATTTTCGGCATAATATCTTCCGAAATAAATATTTTTTTTATTTAAGCAGTAAACTAAAGGAATTTCAACAGTTTTAAGCTTTTTTTAGATTTTTATCTTGATTTGTAGGTTTCGCTTAGGCTCAGGAAAAATAATGGTTTTTTGTCTTAAATTTTTATTGCAACATTTTCTAAAATAAAACATCTTTGATATTTATCATAACAAATGTTTCAATTTAAAAACCAAAAACCGTGAATCTTAACCCTTAACCATGCCCTATGTATATATTCACATGAAAAATCTTTTATCAAATCAAAGCACGAATCTAAACCATGTTTTTGCTCAAGATTAGAAGTTTATCAATAATTGGAGGTTAATAAGTTTCTTTTCCGGCCAAATCCTTATACATCGTCATCTTTTGTATATACAATAGAAAACCCGAAACATATTTATCCCGCATAATGATTACCGCATTACATAATTAGCTCCATTTGTTATGTAAATGTTTTAATACTACTTGTATGTTGTTTTACTATTGTTTGCAAACGCATTTTTCATTTCAGCTCTAAAGACCCTGCTGCGGCTCTAAAGTCCCCAGGTCCGGCTCTAAAGTCCCGGCTCTAAAGTCCCTCGGCTCTAAAGTCCCCAAACCGTTCATACCGCGGCAACAATGAAGGTGTAATAATAAAAACGCGCGCGTTCGCTGTCAGCTGCCAGCTGCTATTCCGGTTCGAACCAGCCTATATGGTCACACCGATATTGGGCCCTTGTATCGTTCCCACTATACAGTACACTAAACTTAAAATCAACAGCGTGTTATTCTGATAGTGACGAAGTGTTATATTTAGCATGATACAATTTTCTTCCTGTTACATAAACAGAATTATATTTAAAACTGATTGAGATTGATAAAATTTCAAGATAGCGTATCTCGTAACTGTACGGTTGATTTAAGCGATGCTTATAGTAATAGCAGATATAGCTTATATTAAACTTTATACACTAAAAAATTTTTGTATAAATCAACCGTACCGTTAGCAACCTATCCTTACCTAAAAACTGTTTCTAGAGTTTAAATTTCGCTGAGACAGATTAATCTTTCTCATACTTGCCTGGGAAGCAGGTTTAATTGCCTGCTTTGACATAATTCCTACGTATTGTTTTAGCTTTGGACACAAGTAAATTGGTAACGGGACTTTAGAGCCGGAGTGAGGGGACTTTAGAGCCGAGGGTCTTTAGAGCCGTAGTGTGGGACCTTAGAGCCGTATTTGAGGGACTTTGGAGCCGTAACGTAACTTTTGTGTTCAGAAAATTCATAAAAAATTAAAATTAAGGGACTTTAGAGCCGAACTCCTAAATTTATTATTTTTTGGTTATGTGCGTTACATATTTTACAAATTTAGTACATTTTTTTATGGAAATTAGTGAGATTTTGACTTGTAAAACTGTTTAACACCTTTCAATAGTATTTTTAAAAACCTTTTGGTGTCAGCAAAGAATATTTTCGGCAAAATATTTTTCAAAATATTTTTTTTCTTTAGGCACTAAATTTATCAGCATTTCAATAGCCTTTAAGCTTTTTTTAGACTTTTATCATGAGTTTTAGGTTTCGCTTAGGCTTAGGAAAAAAAAGTTTTTTTTTGTCTTGATTTTTGTTGTGCAAAAATTTTTTAACATAAAACATCTTTTATATTTTTTATAATAAATATTTTAAAAAACGTGAATCTTAACCCTTAGCCTACCTTAAATTCATATAAAAAATCTTTATTTAAACAAATCAAAAATCGAAGCCATGTTCTTGCACTAAAATAATAATATGAAGTTTATCAATTTCTCGAACATAATTAATTTAAATATCAATTTTAAATTTACTAATTTAATGGTTTTTAAGCTTAATTTAATGTTTTTGATAGTGTAATTCAGTTTAAAATTATTAATTTTTAAAAATTTACATGTGGAAACAGCCAAAATGATTCAAAAAACATTTAAATTTGTTTAATTTGTTCTTTTTTGTTGATTCCGCCTGACCTGCACATTAATATATAATTTGCAGAAATTTGAGGCGGAGTCGGAGTCAGAGTCGGTGGAATTTAGTAATTGCCAAATTTTTATCGTGTTATGTATATGTTTTAATAAATATTACTTGTGTATTGTTTTAATATTGTTTGCAAACGCATTTTTCATTTCGGCTCTAAAGTCTCTGCTGCGGCTCTAAAGTCCCCAGGTCCGGCTCTAAAGTCCCGGCTCTAAAGTCCCTCGGCTCTAAAGTCCCCAAACCAGTAAATTCTTGTCTCGATACATTTTTTCTACGTCATGTGCTAACCGTTGAATAAAAATGTTTAAAACAAAAAACTTTTTTTCCACCTTTTTTCGTGAAGGAGAGTTTTGTAGTCTATAAGTTTTCATGCGCCGTTCAACAAATAATTTTCAGCAACTGTATCATTTTGTTTCAATAAGCTCGACAGTTAGTCATAACTTTTTAACACTCACAGGATAAATTGGATTAATAAGATTGTTATAATTCATTATATTTTTTCGGAAATTTTTTAAAATCCTTAAGTATGAAAAAACTGCCAACTTTTTTCTATTTTTTTAAAACAGCTAAGGGAAGATGGTCGGGTTTTTTAAAGCGTAAATCGAAAATCGGCAAAAGGGAGCCAAAATATTATCGGAAAAAAGGAAATTAAAGAAATCAAAACCTAAAAAAGTGACTTGAATAAATAGGTAGGGATGGCTAAACGTATGAGCTTACTCATCTCCTTCACAAAAAAATTATAGGCGAATAAAATCAAGCTGACCTCGATAATTGCAGTATTGGATCGACTATTTAACTACAAAACCATTCAATTTTTTTAACAAAAGAGGTTTAAAAATAAAGATCAAAGCTCGTATTTTAACATATTTTATCAAATTACTCAATTTAGAACCAAACTACAATTTTTTAAGGGCTAAAGTTGGTTGATTTCTGCATATTTTGTGAAAAGGCAGAATTTGCGTTTTTTTGTTTTTTTTAAACGTCATTACCGCACAATTTTAATTGGTCCTCTCATGTCTGCCTGCATACTAATTTACGAGGTCAAACAGATATAATTCAATCATAGTCTGTTCTCAGATGCTGTTGGAAAATTAGTTCATAGTTTTAATTTAAGAATTAAATCTGTATAACTGTCGAGTTTACTTGCAACTGGAAATTCCAATTGTATTGATCCCTGGTTGTCAAATCATCAGTCATTAATATTAGTTCGGCGCTTTTTATGTAATATTTGCCTCTCAAAACGTGATTTATTCCACCTGTTTACGTTATATAAAATAACACGAAAGCCGTACAAGCTGCCTGCATGTGTTTTAATTTTTAAACGTGCTTTGGAAATGATATGTACGAATCTCGCGCTTCAAAAATACGAATAAATTGCGAAAACCTGTGCTATAGCGGGTTCTGTCGGATGCTAATCTATTATGCTTACCCTTTTGAATTTACGGAAGTTTGTACAATTGAGGATTAGATTTAACAATATTTTATTTGAAAATATAATATCTATTTTTGTTCAAACAGTTTACCGCTTAGACTAATAAAAAAAGTACGCAGCTTGTTAAATAAAACGCATTGTGTTCAAAAAATATTTGCTATATACATCCAAAATTATCCGAAGATAATTTTTTTGTCGAAAATGTTTGGTGAAGCATAAGTCTTTATGTTATATAGTTGAGGTTCGTATTATACCAATTAGTGATGTTACCCGGAGTAACGCCCGAAACTCTGGAGCTAATTTCGAGAATATTTTAAGACTAATGCCATTGATTATTTTTTTAAACTTTTTGTAAACTGGTTTTTTCTTAAACTGTTTAAAAGCGATAAAAATAGTGCTAAAAAGATGAATGAAATATCTGCAACACTTTGCCGTCACTTCATATTTTTAGCGAAAAAATCGCGGATTGTATCTCGAGAAATACCGCTCAAATCTTAACAATCAAGGTATCAAACTAAAGTAGAAAGTAGCCGTATTTTAGAGTGCATATTGTTTAACTTTAATTTTTATGCCCATTGAGGAATCTTTCAAGTACAGAATTTTCGAAAAAATTCATTTTTGGAGAGTCATATCTCTTTAACCAGTGGAGATATTTTGATGAAAAAATTTTTGTAGACTATTGGGGGCAAGGGTACGGTTTTTACAAAAAATCGTCAAAATCGAAGGCATAAAGTTTGACTCAACACCGCACCTTCAAATGGTATGCAGCACGAATCGCGCGCAGTTGATTAATATTACGATTATTATATGTAGGACATTCAGCATTTTCTGCCTGATTTTCCAATAAAAGAAGTAAAAGTAGTACCCAGTTGCAAACTCACTTTCCAAAATACTTTTTAGTGTTTTTTAATGCCTGAATTTGAGCTGACTATTGCCTTGGAAAACATTTGCCCATTTACTATTAATTTATTAACCCATTTAATATAAGGGAAAGAGCGCTCCGCGCTCTTCCCTGATTATAATTAATTTTTTGTTTAAGTGTTCTAACTCTTCGCGTTTTTAGTCATGTTTTACCTAATTTTAAAAAAATTACTAAATTATTGTTGAAATGAATACACAGTATAATCATACTCTTGATTTTATGTTTATTAAATCTAGTAAATTTAAAAAAAGCTTATTCTGTGCCATTGTTCGCACAAGTTCGGCACCAATGTTTACTCGAATATTTTTATTCATGTATTTTTGTATATTTAATTTTTGTTTCAAGCTACTTTCACGGTTTTATTAATCTAATATTAATCTAATCCCATTTTTTGACAAATATAATTAACAAATTTTTTAACTTGTACCGAGTCAAAATTTTGTCTTCGATTTTGATGATTTTTTGTAAAAACTTTACTCCTGCCTCCAATAACCCACAAAATTTGTTTTATCAAAATTTTTGGTGGTTCAGAAGATATGACCCCCCAAAATCGCGCTTTCTCGAACAAAAATACTGAATATAAAAATATTTAAAACGTACTATTCTTCTTACTGGATGACCAATCAACTCCGCGCATTCCATACTTATGCAAATCAAACGACATCGTAAGCAAATTTTTTTACGTGAGAATTTTCGATTGGGGCTCTCTTTTCACAAACTTTAGTTTGCTCAATTAAGGTGCCGTTTCCGCTTAATTAGGGCTCTGCTTTCGCTTTGTTTGAATTAATTGAGGCCACGTAATAGGTGTTAGTTTGGTAACACCACAGATCGGGAGCGCTTCAATTAGGGCGCACCATTAGAGCGATCTGATTTAAATAAGGCTGTTTGCCTGTACAAAGTTTATCAATATTTATGCGGCAAAACTGTTTTGTTTTACAATATCTAAAAAACAAGTTGTGATTCTACCAAGCACCATTCTTGCTAGTCATGTAATTACATGACTAGCAAGAATGGTGCTTGGTAGAATCACAACTTGTTTTTAAGATATAATTTGTAAAACAAAACAGTTTTGCTACATGACTAGCAAGAATGGTGCTTGGTAGAATCACAACTTGTTTTCTAGACATCATTTGTAAAACAAAACAGTTTTGCCGCATAAATATTGATAAACTATGTACAGACAAACAGCCTTATTTATATTGTAATCTGTAATATGTAACTTATAATGTAATTTTTTTTCTCAGTGTGACAAATTAAATAAATTCGTGCCATTAAAGTGCAAAACCAGAATATATCCTGAATTAATATAATGTACGTTTAACGTTTCTTAAAATATTATTTTTGTTTAGTTTATATTTTGATGCTATTTTTATAAAAGCCTTCGAATATTTTTAATTATCTGCTAAGCTTTATGGGGAAAATTGATGAAAAATCTTCATGAATAAAACCTCTGATGATTCAGCAGCGAAATTATTTTTCGTCCATACAATGTCTCTCACAATCACAGGAAAAGTGCTGCTGCAGAAATGCGTAGGTTTTTTGTTTCTTTTTTATTAATAATAAATATTGTTTAAAATCAGTAGGGTGTTTTGCCACTCGACATACAGTCACGGTCACATCAAATCTTCTTTTGAAAATATACAAAATTATTTATATGTATATATATATATTCAACCCTAGCCAGAACTCGGGCTATTTATAGCTTAAATATGTGGTACCGAGTCAAACTTTTTGTCTTCGATTTTAATGATTTTTTGTAAAAACCTTAACCCTTCCCCCAATAGCCCACAAAGTTTTTTTTATTAAAAAATGTTTGGTGGTTCAGGAGATATTAATCCCCAAAAATCGCGTTTTTTCCAAATTCTGTACTTGAAAGATTTCTCAACGGGTATAAAATTTTAAGTTATAAAAGTTTTACAGAAAAAAGCGATTATTTTTTAGTTTAATTTGATACCTTGGCTGTAAAGATTAGAGCAGTATTTCTGGAAATATTTCGAAAAAACGCGATTTTTGGGGTCATATCTTCTGAACCCATAAAGATATTTTAGCGAAAAAACATTTTGTGGCCTATTGGAGCAGGGGTAATGTTTTCACAAAAAGTCATCAAAATCAAAGACAAAAAGGTTGACTCGGTACCATACCACACCTTTAAGACACTCCACCTTTAAATTTAGTAACAAAAATACACTTTCTTTTTACGCCTTTACCTAAAATAAGTACTACTACGTATTTTAGAGGTATTTTTTGAAATTATTTTAAACAACTTTTATTTTTTCAAAACGGTCTTAAATTACAAACAAAATTGATGTAAAAGTTGACATTATTTATTAGTTGTGCAGTAAATTAGCTTGTAAATAAGGTGGAGCCCGAAAGCTCCGAAAAGCTTTAAAATTTTACCATTATAAATTCAAATAAATCGAATTTTTTTTTTAAAACTAAGATCTGAAAAAATAAAGTATCTTTATCCTTCCCGCTTGTAAAATAGAAAAAGAGAGTCAAACAGCTTTTTTATTCACGGGAATGCAATAAATACACGGGAATGCATTAAATATGCAATTTCAATTAAACTTCAGTCAAACTTTTGTTTTTGATATTATTTGGGAAAACATCACCCTGTGCCCAAAAACCATACATGGGCAAGTTGGTCCGGAGTGGGGGGTTAAACCCCAAATTAGGGGGGGGGGTTAAAATCCGAGAAACGTAAAATACCTATATCGTTTTTTTTCTGGAGTGCATTTTACCCATATCGTTTTTCGATTTTGAAGGAAAATAGGTAAAAAACGCTCATTTTAGTTCAAAAAGACCTTTTTGAGCTTTTTATTGCTCTGTTGATTGTGTTGTCTGGCCTGAGTTAGTTGGTGTATTATGTGAGTTGTTTCTGCTATTTGGTTGTTTTCTGTTGTTGCTGATTGAGTGTCCCTTGGAGGGATGTAGATGTTTGCAATGTCTATGTGTTGCTTTTGTGTTTTGTGTATGCGTGTTATGAGTAGCTCTGCAGTGTTGTGTGTTTGTTGTGGAGTTTGAGTAGAATTGAGTTGGGAGAAGACAATGTCTTTGTGTATGTATGTGAGTAGTCCTCCCCCGGTTTTGCCTTGTCTGTCTTGTCTGCATGTGGTGTAGTCTTGTAGTTTTGGTGTATTTGTTTGCGATGCTTTGAGTTTTGTTTCTTGTACTGTTATGATGTCTGCTTGAGTTTTGTTGGCGAGCATTTGTAGCTCTGTGATGCTTGTGTTAATGCCGTTAATGTTTATTTGTAGTATTTTTAGTTTTGATTTGGAGTGTTGTGCGTTAGTGTTGTTATGTGTTTGTTGTGTTGTGGTGTTGGTTGTGTGTGCTTGTTGGTTGTTATTTGTGTTGTGTTGTTGTGTTTTGGTGTTTGTTTGTTGTTTTGTTTTAATGATTGCTGTTTTTTGTGTTTGGTGTAAAGTGTGTAATTGGCAAGACCATGTTGGTTGTTGTTTGTATTGTTTAGGTGTGGTTTGCCCGCATTTTGCATGAACCCAGTGTGGTGTGTGTTTGTTTTTGCATTGTATTAGTGTTTGTTTGTTAGTAATGTTTGTATTTCAAATTTTACATGTGCCGTATGTTATTGTGACCCTGGGACCAGGGTTTGTTTCGACGTCCCCCGCGCGCAGTATTTGAAGCTCCAGCCAGAGCGCGGGTTTCGGATTGGAGCTTGGCGAAAAGGTGCCAGAGTTGCTGGATTTTGGTTTGGCTCCAGGATTTGAGGCGATGCGTTGATAGTGTTGTTTCGCTTCGCTTTGCATTCCCACCTCGTGCAGGCCTGGAACTGGGAACCAATACAAAATAATACTCCAAAACTACTAACTATACTCCTGGACAAAGTCACTAAACAACAATCCACAAAATTCAGTAAAAACCACATCAAACCTTCCAATTTTACACCAATTCTTCAAGCACAGCAAAAACAAATCATCAAAACCAGGAGCCCTCCCCACAAGGATCCTTCCTATCACCCACATCTCACATCTACACCACAGACATACCAACACCACCACCAAACGACACATCATAACATATGCAGACACATCCACAATATATGCACTCACACCCAACCACCACATAGCTCAACAACAAATACAACCATACCTAAACACGACACCACAACACACCACAACAAAACAACAAAACAACAACACTACACACCAACCCCAAACAACACACAAATACACAAACAAACAACACAATACAAGCAGACAGACAACAACCAAAACATAAACAACAAAACAACACCACAACACACCAACCCAAACAACACACACACACACAAATAAACAACACAACACTCATTACAACCAAAAACCCAAAAATCTTGGGGCTCACATTCGACCCCAAGCTTACATTCAACACACACATCGCAAACACACACAGCAAAGCACGCAAAACACTCAAAATCATAAACGCACTCACAGCAACAACGTGGGGTAAACCAAAAGAAACACTCATACACACATACAAGGCAATCACTCGACCAATAATCGAGTATGCCAGCACAGTCTGGGGCCCCACTACATCACACACACAAATCAGCAAACTACAAACAATACAAAACACAGCTCTCAGGGTCGCAACAGGGCACACCACAGACACAAACACACACATCATACACACAGAGGCTAAAGTCCTCCCAATAGCAACACACATCCAACTCCACGCAAAACAAGCAAAATTGGCGGCCATGTACACAAACAACCCACTTAATTATTTAACACAACAACCTGCACCCAGCAGGCTCAAAAAGCAAACAATATTTCACAACAACAACTACACAACAAACATACCTACAGACATACACAACAAAACTTACAAAGCACTAAAACAACAAATCCACACAAACACAGTCACAAACCACATAAATAACACTCCAATAAACCCAATACTTCAAACAAAAGCACCAGCAATAAGCAACGAGGAAGAAAATCTTCCTCGCGGGGTCAGGAGAACCCTCGCCCAACTCAGGGCAGGGAAATCTCCTTTCCTCTACTCCTACCTACACAAAATCAATCCAACACAACACACATCACCAAACTGCCCGCTATGCAAAACACAAACACACACAACACAACACCTTTTTACATGCACACACATCAATACGACACTGGGACCAGAGGACCTTTGGGCAAACCCCGTAGCGGTTGCTGAGCTCCTCCGGGAGTGGGAAGAGGGTGTGAGCAAGGCAAGAGGCGTGCCGGACGGACCTACCCAAGGTTGATAGAAACCCTGGAAACTGGCAAACTCAACAACAAGATCACGATCGTAGCTAAGCAAAACCTGAAAATCAAACAAAACATTAATTTTAGCTTGATTTAAAGGTTTTGCTTAGGTTGCTTAGAGAAATTAAAGTCTAAAGTCAACGATAAATGTTATTTGTGAGTTTTATCACGATAATTTACTTAAAAAATTACAGTTTTAAAAAATCCATCTTTTCGGTGACCACTTAAATGGGTTATACTTGAAGAATACCTAAAAGTGTTTTATATGCGTATTTTACTTTTCGATCGGTAAAATTGATAATTGGTACACGTATGGGACTTTTACCGTTTTATTTTAACAAATATTTTGTGTTTAGGGTAGGGGTAAAAAAAACCCACCACACCACCTGGGCTGGGCAGACGGACCGAAATCAATGGGCTAAAACCCACATCGCCGGACCGTCGAAAAACGTTAATATCTCGAGAAATCAATCTAAGAAGTAAACACATTTTTTAAATGCTTATATCATTCTACAAATTATTTAATTTAATTATAAAATGTTGGTTTACAATATTAAAAAAATAAAATCTTCAGGGATTTTAGTTCGCACGATCGAATATTTGACTGTGCTATTTTTCTGTTGAAAAACACAATGTTCAAAGTTTTTATTTTAAAATCTATATAAAAAATTATGTTTTAACTTAATAACTAATGAAATAAACAGTTATTTATGGGTTTCTAAATACACTTTCAAAGATTGGGGATCTTTTATCCATGGTTCAGTTTGGTAGACAAAAATGTAACGCGCGTTCGAACGAACCGGTTATTTTAATTTAGATTGTAAATCGATTATATAATTTTAATATGAACTTTTTCCAATACTGCGCTCGCGTTCTATCGAAAGGTATAAAATTGTTTGCCGGACGTAGAGACGCCAGGCGAGCCGACAGCCGGGCGCGGCCGCGGCCGGCCACATCATGTCCGTCCGGCGTCCCTGCGCCGGCGAAGCTTCGCCAGTTATAGCTGAATAATTTAAATAAGATAGCCGAAAAGCAATCAATATTTCACAACAACAACTACACAACAAACATACCTACAGACATACACAACAAAACTTACAAAACACTAAAACAACAAATCCACACAAACACAGGCACAGGTGGAAGGGGTTAAGGAGACTATCAGGATACAACTAACTCCAGAAAAAGAACAAAAAACATGGTATCAAACAACAATTTTGCTTCTTTTTCCTTCTCCTTTCATTCGGGGTAATTTGCACCTATTTATTATATGCCACTAAAATTTTCATCAATACAACAGTATTAATTTAAATTCAAATTTAATTTTAAAATTTAATTTAATAATTTTAAAAAAGTGAATCATTTTTGAAGCCAAGTTTTTAATCGTCAATTTTCATTGTTTTTTTAAAATTTTTTTAAGAGAAGGAAGTAGCCACTGCTTCTTGTCGACACCGACTAGGCGGACGGACGAAAATCAATGGGGTAAAACCCACACCGCCGGACCGCTGAAAACGTTAATATCTCGAGAAATACTGCATTAATTTCATAAGTAAACACATAAATTTAATGCTTATAGCATTCTAA
This sequence comes from Microlaimidae sp. YZB2_3, assembly GCA_030248175.1. NCBI lineage: Eukaryota > Metazoa > Nematoda > Chromadorea > Desmodorida > Microlaimidae > Microlaimidae sp. YZB2_3. The sequence continues at coordinate 14,352 of JASAMX010031271.1, forward strand.
AAAATAAATGACAATGATAAAAAATGGTCCGTTTACGATATTAAAAAAAGAAACCCTTCTGAGTTTTTTATATGTGTTTTTTGATACGATTACCGTAATCTTTTGGTTTACTTTTCGGCTATCTTATTTAAATTATTCAGCTATTCTAACCCTGGCGAAGTCTTTGCTGGCGCAGGGACGCCGGACGCACATCGATGTGGCCGGCCGCGGCCGCGCCCGGTGTCGGCTCGCCTGGCGTCTCTACGCCCGGCAAACAATTTTATACCTTTCGATAGCACACTAAGACACAGTATTGGAAAAAGTTCATATTAAAATTATATAATCGATTTACAATCTAAATTAAAATAACAGGTTTTTTTTAGTTCGAACGCGCGTTACATCTTTTTGTCTACCAAACTGAACCATGGATAAAAGATCTCCAATCTTTGAAAGTGTATTTAGAAACCCATAAATAACTGTTTATTTCATTAGTTATTTGAGTTAAAACATAATTTATTATATAGATATAAAATAAAAACTTTGAACATTGTGTTTTCCGACAGGAAAAATAGCACAGTCAAATATTCGATCGTGCGAACTAAAATCCCTGAAGATTTTATTTTTTAATATCTGTAAACCAACATTTTATAATTAAATTAAATAAATTTGTAGAATGATAGAAGCATTTAAAAAATGTGTTTACTTCTTTAGATTGATTTCTCGAGATATTAACGTTTTTTGACGGTTCGGTGATGTGGGTTTTAGCCCATTGATTTCGGTCCGTCTGTCGAAGCCCAGGTGGTGTGTAATGTTTGGTATGTTGGTTGTGATGTTTGGATGTATTATTTTTTCGGTAGTTTTTGCGAGTGCGGATATGAGTGAGATGGGCCTGAATGATTGGCTCTTGTTGATGTTTTTGTTTGGTTTTGGGATTGGGATGTAGTTGGAAAGTTTCCAACTGTGTGGTATTGTGTTTGTGTTTATGATGTTGGTGTAGAGTTTTGTGATGTATTGTAGTGCTTTGTTGCCTAGATGTTTAAGGTGTTGTATGTTTGTGTTGTCAGGCCCAACTGAATTGTTTGTTTTGCTGTGTTGTATTGCTGTGATTGTTTGCTGTACTGTTAGTGTGATGGGTGTGGATTTTAGTTGTTTATTTGCGCGTGTGATTTTGCGGTATGTTTTGTTTGTTTTGTGGGTTGTGGATTGTGTAAACTGTTTGTTGAAATGTTTTGCTATGCTGTGTGGGCGAGTGATTGTTTTTGTGTTGAATGTGATTGCCCTGTTTTTGTCTGTATGTTGTTTTTTTGTTGTTGAGTTGTGCTATTGTGTTGTATAGTTTTATAGCAATACGGTACTGAGTCAAGTGCTAAACCACA
>JASAMX010031272.1:0-10003 GCA_030248175.1 Microlaimidae sp. YZB2_3
AAAAAAAGTGAGACAATTAACCTTAATAAGACACTGACATCTAGGTAAATGCATGAAATTACACAAGATTACAAAAAATAGATTAGTTTTGAGCGACGTTTCAATACAAAGGGTTAAAAAATTGAGCCCCACAGCACGGATGAGGAAATAAATCAATTTTCACGTTGAAGAATCAAGAATAAAAAAAAATCAATAGGTGTGCCATTTAATTGTTTTCAGAAAGTATCAAAATATAATATATAAAAAAAAAATATGTTACTACTGTACACTAAAAAATTGAAATAAAAATTTTTGGCGAGAAAAAGAGACCACTTGAATTTCCGCGCTGCGACTTTTCTCGCAAAAATCCGCCAATTTCTCCTAGTTTTTCCGCGCCCCAATTTTCCGAACACAGTGTCAAGATTTCTCGCAGTGGGGGGGAACTGCGACTCCCCCGGCACTCGACGGCCGCTTCTCATAAACACTGTGATTATTTTCGGCAACAAAAAAAAATACAGACGTGGGCAGTCATTTTCAAGGGAGAGTAAAAACACTTTGAAAAAGTCGGTTTTTATTTTGTACTTGAAAACGTTCAAAATGATTTTTATTTTATTAAAAATGAAAAATTTAAACAAATTAAGGTAAAAAAAACGACTTTTCACTCATTTAAACACAAAATTATCGCTCCGCTTTGTTATTAATTTTTGTTTTTTATCGGGTGGCCTAGGGGTCGCAGCGGTGAAAGGATCGCAGTGCGAGCGAACCAGCATAGAGTGCCGCATCAACTCGCAGTCTTCTTACCTGCGAGAAAACTACAATTGTGACCAAAGTTTTAGCGCGGGAAAACTTGCAGAAAAGTGGTGGATTTTCTGCGAGAAAGTTCGCACACAAATTCGAAAGTGCGACTTTTCTCGCAAAATTTTGGTCAACAGCTCCGTCTACAGTCGGACATTCTCTTGCGTTATATATTCATGGTATTATCAAACTTCAAACTCGGCGAAAAAGTGATTTTACTAGATTTTTACTTTGAATTATTAAGGTTCTTCAGGTTAAATTATCCCCCCCTTTTTATCAAAAAATAACTCGATAAATAAATTGATTTATGAAATATTAATTAGTGTTATTTAGGGAAAAAATTATTATACAAGGCATAAAAAGAATAGGTTTGAAAATCTTTTCCCCACACATCACCCAAGGCACTCGATAATCAGGAAACTAATAACTAATGTATAACAGTAAAAAAAAAATTATTAGAATGTTTATAGCAGTTTTTTCTTAAAAATACAAGAACTTTCTTATGCTTATTGGAATTTAAATCAGCGAAAAAGAGTTTTGTTCTTGGAATTATTTTTTGTTAAAAAATAACGAAAAATAAATCACAACCCTTTTAAAGTAATTCTTCTGCTTTGTAACAGCACGAAAATGCATGGCATAATCCAGGTTTTTTTATTTACAGTCAGAAACGTGTTTAATTTGAAGTGTGAAACGTGTTTCATTTTTTTGTTTGTAAAACAATACACAAAAAAACTACGCTGAGTAGTTTGTTAGATCCTTTTTTTCCAGTTTCCGTCAAAAAACGAAAACTCTGTAAAAATAGAAATTCTGAAAAACAAAGAGTTATAAATAACTGAAAGTTTTATAGGGGAAAATTTAGAAGCACAAATTGGCTTGCTTTGAAAAAAGATTTTTTTTTTTCTTCTGAGTATTACCTGGGTTTTTGCGGTTAACATAACACGATAGAAAAATTATTGCATAAATAATCTAGAGGGATCAACTCAAAATAGTGTCTGCCGGGCGGAGAATCCTGCCACCGCCGCAATGGGGACCATCCTTTTTTTTCCGGTAGTTTTGGTCCCCAAAAATAGCTGAAATTTTTCTTCCGGCTTGGCCGAGACTTGGTAATTCCGGCAGTTTTTAAAAAATGACCATCTCTTATCCCTTTTCATTTTTTGGGCCCGAGTAAAAAATTTTGTGTAACTTGCAAATTAAAAAAAAAAAATAAATTATTAAAACATTTTAAAGTAACAAAAATATAAGTGTTATAATGAAAAAAATTTGATTTAAATAACCGTCAAATATTTTTCTTTTTATTGTCTTTGGAAAATAATCTGTTCTAATTTCTTTGTTATACGCGAAAAATTAAACTTCTTTCATTATAATGTTTTAAAATGAATAATTAGGGTCTTTAGAACCGATGAAAGTTGGAGCTGTAATTCAGAGCTAAAAATTAAGAATAGAAAGTTGTATATGGTTAAAACTTATACCTAAGGCTAAATCAAACCTACTCTCAAATTGACTTTTTTTGTTACTTTAAATCTTCAGTCGGTTTTATTTTTTTTTAATTTGCGGTTACACAAACCCTTTACTCAGGGCCAAAAAAAAGAAAAGAAAAGTAAGATAAGCATTTTTTTAGGAGTTTCCAAAGTACCCAAGTACTGGCCGAGCGGAAGAAAAATTTCGGCTACTTTCGGACCGAGAAGTTACCCGGAGAAAGAATCGTCCCCATTGCAGCAGATTGCGGCAGGAAGATTTTCTCCACCGCCAAGACACTATTTAAGGTAATATTATAATTATTATGCAATAATTTTCTATCATACTAATTGTTATGTTAACCGCAAACCCACTGATCTCCAGAAGAAAAAAAATCTTTTCAAAGCAAGCCAATTTGTGCTTCTAAATTTTCCCTATAAAACTAAGTTATTTATAACTCTTTGTTTAAAATTATATTTTTCAAGTTTTACGTTTTTTGACAAAACTTATAATTTTTATCCAACAAACTACTCACATTAGTTTTTTATGTATTGTTTACAAACAAAAAATAAAACACGTTTCACACTTCAATTAAACACGTTTCTGACTGTAATAAAAAACCTGGTATGCCATGCATTTCGTGCTGTACAACAGAGGTATTTTTAAAGGGTTGTAATTTATTTTTCGTTATTTTTAACAAAAAATAATTGTAGGAACGAAACATTTCGCTGATTTAAATTCCAATCCGCTAACAAAATTCTTGTTTTAAGAAAAAAATGCTATAAACATTCTAATAATTTTTCTTGTACGTCATTTAATTATTAGTTTATGGTATCAAATGCATTGTATAATATGTCGGAAAAAGTATGTCAAACATATTTTTTATGTATTGTAATGTAATTTTTTCCTAAAATAACACTAATTTAATGTCATAAATGATGTATTAATTTGTTTTTTTTTTTAATAAAAATCGGTTAAAATTTGTTGAAAACCTTAATCGTGCAAAATAGAAATCGTAAAATCACTTTTTCGCAAGTTTGAAGCTTGATAATACCATGAATATATAACGCAAGAGAATGTCCGACTGTACACTAAATTTTTGACCAAAATTTTGCGAGAAAAGTCGCACTTTCGAATTTGTGTGCGACTTTTCTCGCAAAAATCCGCCATTTTCTGCAAGTTTTCCCGCGCTGCGATTTTTTACACAGTGTTAGTTTTCTCGCAGTGGGGACTGCGACTTCTTTCGCACTCTATGCTGCTTTATTCGGACTGCGATTATTTTCGCACTGCGAGCCTGGCCGCGCAACAACAAAAAATAATAACAAAGCGGAGCGAAAATTTTGTGTTTAAATGAGTAAAAGTCGTTTTTTTTACCTTAAGATGTTTAAACTTTTTAGTTTTAATAAAATAAAATCACTTTTGAACGTTTTAAAATTAAATAAAACAAGTTTCGAAGTGTTTTACTCCTTTGAAAATGACTACCAGCGTCTGTATTTTTTTTGTTGCGAAAATAATCGCAGTGCGAATAAAGCAGCATAGAGTGCGAAAAAAGTCGCAGTCCCCACTGCGAGAAACTTAACACTGTGTTAAAAATCGCAGCGCGGAAAAACTAGCAGAAAATGGCGGATTTTTGCGAGAAAAGTCGCACACGAATTCAAAAGTGCGACTTTTCTCGCAAAATTTTGGTCAAAAATTTAGTGTACAGTCGGACATTCTCTTGTGTTATATATTCTTGATAATACTTTCTAAAAACAATTAAATGGCACACCGATTGATTTTTTTTTATTCTTGGGCTCAACATAAAAATTGATTTATTTCCCTTCTGCTATTAAATTCAATTTTTTAACCCTTTGTATTGAAACTCGCTCAAAACACAGCTATTTTTTGTAATCTTGTGTAACATGCATTTACCTAAATATCATGTCTTATTAAGGTTAATTGTCTCACTTTTTTTACTATTTTTTTTTGCCAGAAAAGTTTTTGGCAAATAAGTATGTTCGCCAGTCTTTGAATGGTAAAATGTTTAGGTCGAAAAAAATAATACTTTATTTGTTATTGGTATTGACAGAAAAAAGTTAGTAAAAATGGCGCCCGGAAAAAATACATTCTGCAAAATATCTTCGGAAAGAATATCTTCTGAAAGACTTTTAAATTCTCAATTAAAGAAAACTTTTTTTTCCTAAGCTTAAGCGAAACCTTAAAATTAAGCTAAAACGACATAAAAAAGTTTTTAAAAAAGCTTTAAAAGTTTTTAATAATAGTGAATAATTTACTGCTGAAAAAAAATATTTTTTCCGGAAGATATTTTGCAGAAGGTATTTTTCCGGACACGGTAAAAATACCACCCCAACAAATTGATCTAAATTTTTATTTGAATAGTTTGTTTTTTTAAGCTTATTTGTTTGGTTTGTCAAAACAGATTTGAGCAAAAAAATACACTTTCATATTTGTAAAATATATTGGCCGCAAATAATTTAACTCAATTGATGTTGATTGTCATTATTGCAAAAAAACAGGCGTACCTGACAGGTGGACCAAAATGTTAACCTAGTTGGTTTCATAAAGTTTATATTGATTTTTCATAAAAATTATATGTTCAAATGGATGCGATGGTTATTTTTTTATCTGTAAAATATATTTGTAACATTAAATTAGTAGGACTCAATTCAAGAACGGTATTACCAAAAATATGAATTCATCTTTTACTAAAATATTAATTTTTAGAACTAAAAATTAATAATTATACTTTTAGGCATGCTTTTAGGCAAAAATCATACTTTTAGGCAAAAATTACTAGTAAGTACAGCAAAATCTAGCCTCATAAGTAAGTTTTTAATTTCCATAGACTAATAAACCACGTCAAGAAACAAATCGTTTTACTATAGGAACTAAAAGGGTTGCCGTACGTTTTTAAGATTTTGATAAAAGTATGGTTTGTTCAAAAGTTATTTGGACAAAAATTTTTTTTAGCAGAGCTCACAATAAAAAACTTGATTAAAACGATACTTATATCATTCTAAAAGTTATACAATACAACAGCTTCGGTAAAAACAGCTTTGTGTGCGAGATTTGTTCATTTTAAAACAAATTTTAAGTCCATAATATTTTTAAGCAGACTTTAATGCTGACCTAATAACAGTACACAACGAAAATCTTATTAATGTACTAAGACACTTGTAAAGTGTCTTAGTACATTTGGTTTAACTGTCCCCGCCATGTATGTTTCAAGAATTAACACTTACATTTTTTTAGTCATTATTAATTATTACTTTTCAAGGTCCCAAAGCGATGAGCCGAGAGGCCGAAGTGGTTCGTGCACTGCCGCTATCACAGACAAGGAGATACAGAGATTAAATTTGAACGTCAACAGTCAACAGCTGCAACTGGGCTCCGAGCCGCATTGTAAGCCAAACCAACTGTCATTCTTTAACGGGGACTTTAGATTTCTAAGAAGGTAACATGGGATCTTAAAGCCAAAATAGTAAGAACTTAGTGTTGTAAAATGTAAAAAAAATGGTTTGGGTTTAGGCTTCGGCTTTTTTTATATTTGGCTCCATGTTCTTGCTCCGGATTCCCTTCGCTTCATTGCTGTTAAATCATAATTAGGCACAATTCAACCATTTAACTCAACTGATGTATACTAAAATGGCTTACGCAGTAGCAAGTGCCGGTGTCGCAAAATAGATCTTCCCCCAATTTTTCTTCCCTCCCGGAAGATTTATTTTAGTGCGCTCTAGAATAGATCTTCCCCCGCAAGATTTATTCTGGTGCGCTCTAGAATTTGACTAAATTTAAAACATGATTCGCGAGATTTTGTTTGGGCAAATTTTTTAAAAACGTCATTTTTAACACAGAATTGTTAAAATATTAGATTTAGAAAAAAATAGTTTGTTTTTGTATTTTAATAAAAATAAACTTTAATTAAGTGTTATAATTCCAAAAACAGTTGAGCATTTATTAATAATCAAGTATTATTTAGTTGGTTTTTGGAGCTAAAAAGAACACATTTGCATTGGTTCGTTTTGTTGGAGTTCATAAAAATATGCCATAATTATAAGCTGAATATTTTTTTCCAGTAAATTAATATCCCGAAATAAAGACTTTTTCCTTTAAGTTTATCAATTTTTAAGAGAAAGTATAGCAAAAAAAAACATGAGTGACAAAGTGACACCAGTTTAATTTCTTTCCGATGAGTATTTGATACATTGTTTACCTTCTGTTTTTGCTTTTTATTAAAACATAATATATAGACAAAAATTGAAATAAATGAATTAAAACTTCAAATATGTATACCCATAAGTTTTTAGTTTTTTTTAAATTTAAAATTTAATCAAAACAAAAAACCTTCATATTCAGCAGTTAATTCGACATTAAACAGGTTTAAAGTTTTTATTTGGTGTTTAGGTTGATTTTTTCAATAATATGCAGAATTTATTTTTTGGTGCCGCCCAAATTTGCTTCGAGTTCTAACTTTTTTCATATGTTGCTTAATATTTTAAACGGTTAATTATTAGATTGAATTTAGGCTTTCTGCTAAAACTTGCTTAGGCGTTCACAATTCACATTTATACAATCGAAATTCTTACTTTAAGTGAAACATTCAAAAAGTGTTGTTTATTTTAAAAAGGCAGGTTTTTTTTAAATACTCCGGACATCTCAAATGTTTTATTAGAATAAAATATATTTTTTAGTGTTTATCACAATTTTTTGTTCTGTAACTTCGAGTATTTTTTATGAATTTTCTGAAAAAAAATAGAAAAAAAATGAAATGACGTGAAAAATAGAAAAAAATGAATGTTGTTTTTAATATGCAAATACTTGTTACATGATTTATAACAAAGGAGAAGATTTATTCTAGAGTGAACACCAAAAAAATCTTCCCCTCTCTGTTTGGAATTTTATGCAAATTTTTGCTGTATGCTTAGAACAGGGGGGAATAAATATTCTGAAGGGGATCTGAGATCTGTTCTGGCGTAAACCAGAATAAACCTTCCTGGGGGAAGATCTGTAATAGGGGAAGATCTATTCTACGACACCGGTGCCATTTGAACCTTTGTTCCTCTCTTTTACTCGAGTTTTGCTGTGTCTTGATCTTAAAAAGTTATTATATAGAGTAACTGACTTAAATTCGGTCAATGGTTGTTATTCTATAGTCTTGTGCAAAATTATGAATTAAACTGTGTATGGCCAGATAGATACTCTTTTTCTTCTTCTGTTTGCTCTTGTGGCGGAAGTTTTTGTTTCGGTTAAGTCTTTTCTTCGCTGTTCTTTTGGTTGCTAGGAAATTGTTCCAATTATCCTTCGGATCCATGATCTTCATTAGGAGCGGCAGAACTGCGACAGACTTGTCAGCAATTGTAGTGCAGGGACTTCTGTCACGCTTTTCTCCTAGCCGTTTAACGACGACATCATCGATGAAGATAATGCTGGCTGCAGGCATCCCGCGTAGAAAAAATTTTCACCGAAACTGCCACAAGTTCCTCTGTAACCCTCCTCTTTTATCCTGGCTTGGGACAGGCACTGTATACACAGTGGCGGAGTTACTCGTTTCATCTTGTTAGCCGTAAGCGGTGCATTTCATAACTTTGCGCTTGGCAAAAATAACAGCCGGTGTCTGAAATTAAGGCTGACCGATTTTAAGTCAGTTACCCTACTTAATTATACAAAACAGTCTTGGTTTTTTTTTGTTTTTACCATCTTTGATAATATTTTAAAGATTTTAAACGTGGATTTTCTTTTAAAATATGAATTCCATACGAGTTCTACATAATTATATTTAAAAAGATGTTACGAAACAAAATTTTATGTAAATTGGTCTGCATCTCTTTAGATTTTAATTTAATATTGTTTATTTTAATTTTATTTTTTTAGCACCGTTTCGTTATTTTAAAGTGTTCCCTCCGAATATTTCAAGTGGTAAGTCGGGATTTACCAGCAGGTCAGGCGCAGCCGCATATTTTAGCATTTAAATTATTAGAATTTTATAAAAAAATAAATTTTGCGGCAACTTTTTGGTTTCCTGTTAAATATTTCATTTGGTAAGTCTGGCAATGTTGCGATTCAGCAGCAAGTTGGGCGCAGTCGCATCTGTTTAGCATTTAATTTATGAAAATCTGACAAGATTTTGTTTTGTTTTTTGCCATTTCTTGTTTATTTAGAATTTCTTCGCCCAATATTCCACCGAATAAGTCCGGCAACGTTAGAATTCACCAGCAAACCGGATCAATCGCGTTTTTTAGCATTTAACCTAATATAATTCATTACGATTTAATTAAACTTTTGCAGCACCTTCTGGCTCTCCGCGAGTGTCTCCGTCAAGTAGTCCTGGGGATAAGTCCGGAAACGTCAGGATTCACCAGCAAGTCGGGCGCTGTCGCAGTCCTGGCGTCAACCGGGCTCAGAACCGCAGGGCTAGCATTGCCACCACACCTCTGCAGCACGTGAGAAAAATATCTCGCGTTGGCACTGACGATATTGACGCCTTTCTGAAGATGCAGGTAATTGCAAAATCACAAAAATAACAAGGCCTAAGCACGCATTATTATTTAGTTCAACAACAGTCAACAGTATTCAGTGACTCACCCAAAACCGCAGGGTCAATATTCCATCTGTTGAACGTGAGAAAAATATGAACAATATTGAACCAACAATATTCACACTTTTCTGAAGATTTAATTAAATTTCCAGTTTAAAGTTCTTACAAACACTAGCAAGCCAATGCATGTATACTAGCTTCAATAACAGTTAAACGTATTCGGTGACTTAACTAAAACCGCAGTCTCAGCATTACCGCCAACAAGTGCAGAACGTGAGAAAGTTATCCCGTGTTGAAACCGACAATATCGACGCCTTTCTAAAAATGTACGTAATTGCCAAAGGTCTACTCCACATTAATACTTGGTTCAACAACAGTGAACCCTATTTAGTGACTAACACAAATAGTGGGGTAAGTACGGCCTACAGCAGGCAAAGTTTGAGCCTAGCCTAGCCTCTTCAGAACTTAAGATCGTGTTGGAACTGATAATACCAACCCTTTTCTGAAGATGCAATGTGTTTCTAGATTTATCAGAACCTTTTCATTTTTTTATATTTTTTTAGATTACTATAATTATTGTTATCGTCTTTCAGAAAAAAAAACTTTAGCGTTAATAATAGCGTTAACACCTTAATACGGGTTTTTTGGTGTCATGACAAAATTATAAATTTCTTTTTAATTGCATTCTCACACACCTTTAAACCCTGTTTTCAGGATTTCAAATAAAATTTTGTGTTGTGGTCATTTATCTTTATAAATACCTGAATAAAAAACTTAAATATATGACTATGGATGTTGGTTTTATACTTTACAAAGTAATATGTAGTGTTTACTAAGTTCTTTATTTAATTTTCACTTTTAGTTTACATATTTATAACTCTGTGCTAGATATTATAAAACAGTTGTGTTTGCTGTGAAAAAAACGGGGACTAAAAAGCAGGATGTAGTTTTATAATCAAAATTTATTGATTATATTGCAATGATTAATTGCATTGCATAAAAAATTCTAATGAAAAATAAATAATGATAAAATAAGCTTGAAATACAAACCTCTACCTAATGGTGGTACGAACCTAAACAATTTTTTGAGAAAATGGGGGATATAGGGGGTCCAAATTTAATATTACAAAAATAAAATAAAAGATGCAATTTGTGCAAATCATTAAAAAGTTAGGATTATCCAGGTAAAGACGGAAATTTAGCTGCCTCCTACCTGATCCCATCGAAAATTTAGCTGCC
>JASAMX010031273.1:0-66117 GCA_030248175.1 Microlaimidae sp. YZB2_3
CAAGCTGTTGAATTGTAACCTTCAACTTCTTGACAGTATTTCAACAATCTTTTAGCTCGCCCTACTGCTTTTTTATACAGTAGGAGGTGCCTGATACAAGTCCCAATCCTCCTGCATGTTTGTAATGAGAGCTCTTCTGAGTGTGCGCCTGGAATTCTTGTGGAGAGTTGTAAGTTCCCTTGACCACCAAGGTATCTTATTAATGTTTTTACACTCCCGCAAGACACAGGACTCCTCAAAGGATTCTGTAATTGCAGACTCAATTACACCAAGTTCTGTTTCTATATCTACAACAGTTTGTATTTCATTATTGCATTCCCCTATTCTTTGCCCTAGTACTCTTGTATAAAAGGCCCAGTTCATAGATCTAGGGTTCCGCCAGTGTTTGTATGGAAGATTATCTGTCTCTACAGCAAAATTAATTTGTTGATGGTCAGAAAGTGTATCTTCTGTAGCTACATGCCAGTTATGGATGTCTCTGGCTATGTTTGAAGATGCAAGAGTGATGTCAAGTACTTCCTGTCTCGCTCTTGTAACAAAAGTTGGTTGATTACCACAGTTCAGAACTTGTGGTAATTAATTTGTGGTAATTAGATAATTCATAAGGTCTAGTCCTCTCTGATTGCAATTAGTACTGCCGCAATGAATGTGATGAGCATTAGCATCTCCACCTAAAATTATAGGGGTTTTGCTTGTAGCACTGTGCTCAACTAAAGAAATAAATTCTTTAGATGGTGGAGCATCTGGTGCATCAAATGGTGAATAAAAAGAAGCAAAGATTACCTCCCTTTTACTGCCCAAATTGCTTATAGTTGCCTTTACCGCACTAAATCTTGTGAACAAAATTTGTACAGTGGAACTACATTTAATTGAGAAGATGCAAGCATAGGTCACCGACCTTCAACACACCCTGGGGTGTTTTGGTTTTTGACCTCTAGGGGGGGGTCACACCCCGGGGTGTTTTTTTTTGAAAAAAAACACCCCGGGGTGCTAGGGGTCTTCGAGTTTTTAGGGGGGGGTAGGGGGGGGGGGTGCTACCAAATTTTTCAAACAGCGTAAAAAACATCATCATAATTATGCAGGTACCTTTTTTGTTGTATTATTTGCTTCAGGGTTAAATAATTGTCAGTTTTCTTCTATTTTCTAGTTAAATAAAACGATTAGTAATTATTTATAATCAATATTTATATGGTTAGTCAGTAGTAACAGTAGGTTTTGTCGTACAACTTTGGTCAAGAAGCAATAAACTGTTTCATGTTGTTTAAAACGGCGGCCCACCACCAATAAATATTTTAATTTTTTTTTTTTTTAATTCAATAACTTTCGATTTTCAAAATCTGACGGGTCATTTGCATTTATTTCGTTTATAAAGAGATCATAAGCATCACAATGTGTGTAGATAATGCTCAGAGAGTAAAAAGCCATAATAGTCTTTAGCATTTTTGTTTAAACATATAACAAACAACATTCGAATAACTTTTATATGTGTTCTCTGCTAAGAAAACATTTAACGTCGACCCTACGCATTGACGTCAATGTAGTTTGGGGAGTCAAAATATAAACTGTTAGGGGGGTGTAGCCAGGGTGAGAGATGAAGTGGTAGGGGTGGTTAGCTAGTTCCAGGAATCCCTTTTGGTAGGGGGGGGGTTTGCCCGGTCTGGATATGGTTGATGGGGGGAGGGGTCGAAAATGGGCCTTGGGGGGTCAGGGGGTCAAGGGGGTCAAAGGGGGAGGGGTCAAAAATGGACCTTAGGGGGGATAAGTCTCAGGCCGTAGGGGGGGGGGGGGTGCCACCCCCCTACCACCCCCCATCGGTGACCGATGGATGCAAGGATGCAACTTCTGGGACGTTCTGCATTCTTGTCATAAACAAGTAAATTCTTACCTATTTTAAGACCTTGCACGGTGTTTCTTCTAATCCAGGGCTCTTGTATGAAGACCAGGAATAGATTTGTGTGCAGACTTTGGAGGTTTCGACGGAGAATAGCTGTTGAATCGTTTCCATGCTGCAAGTTGATCTGAATTATTTTAACTTTTAATGTAGCCATTTTGTTTTTTGGATATGACTCCATCTGAAAGTTAAATAATTGTATTTTTTCCACATTTTAGGGCTTACTTTGTACTGTCTTGGGCACCATTTGTGCCAGGAACTTCCAAAGTAGGGCTTAAACCCTATACCCTGCAGAGCTTCAAGAGATTGCCGGTCCACGCCTACCAGGAGAAACTGGTGAGTCCCCCCAAAGTTAGAGGCATAGACCTGCCATCTTTTGACTTGCACGGTTGGGTTTTGCTCTGCAAAACAGCTCAGGATTACCCGAGTTTTACCCACAGTTTTACCCGAGTCTTTTGACTTCGCGTGAAGTCAGCTAGTTTCATACATTGAAATTTGACTCCATTAATGAGATCCATCTCAGAAAGCGTTGAGATGATCCAGTCTTGTGATGATTGGTCTGCAGGTTGAGAGTGGAAGATCCCCCTGCAAGCCCAAAAACTCAAACCTAGGCATCGGTTTGGGTCTTGGGTCTCCCATCATCACTTTCATGAGCCTGCGCTGAATCTCCTCAAAACAAGTATTGCTAATCTCGCCCTCTGGTTCATCACTGCGAACAATAACGACCCGGAGTGCTTTACTAGCAGCCTGCTTGAAAGAAGTTTCAGCACAAGCCCTTTTTGTGGCTGGAGCACTAGGTGGTGTTTCCATAGTGTCCCGGCTACGTTTGTTCTTCTTCTTTGTTGGTTTTTCTCTGGGTGTGCCTGGTGCTTTAAAACTTACTTTTCATTGTACAATTTGCTTTCTTACAATGAATTTTTGATTTAAAATTTGGTTTAAATTCAAAATTTGAGTTCAATTTTTCATTTTCAATGTTGAAAAATATAAAATAAATGCTGTCATTTTAAATAAATACTGTTTTACATTTTGGTGTGTTTTGTTTGCTGTAATTTTGGTATTACTATTTAGAAACCAAAATATTTTTTTAAAAACGAAATACGTATAAAATAAACATATAAAAAAATTTCGCTTTTTTATATATAACCTTTGTATAAATTTTAAATTTTCTGTTGTTAAGAAATTTGTGAAAAACACCATACATCAAATAACCATATACCAAAATTAATGTTTAGCAACTATATTTGGATGTTTTGCACTTTATTTATATTTGATATCGATTATGTGTCTCCTTCCAGTCACGTTTACAAAATTAGTGTTACATTAATTAAAAACAAAAAATTACCTTTGTTTGCTCAAAGTTTATTAATGATGGCACTAGGAAGAAATACTTTCCGCATAATACCTATCTTCCAAAAAAAAATTTCAAAAACACTTTTAAATTCATAACAAAAGAAAACTTGTTTGTTTCCTTAAGCCTAATCGAAACCTTAAAATCAAACTAAAAAAACATAAGAAACCTTGAAAAAAGCCTAATTTTTTTTATTTTTAAAATGGCCAATAATTTTAAAAAAAGTATATTTTTTCTGAAGATTTTTTGCAGAAGGTATTTCTTCTGGACACCATAATAATATTCGTACATAAGAATTGTGTTATATTTGAGACCGTTTTCTAAAAAACAAACTTATTTTCACCAAATTGTTAATGTAAAATTTTGAAAAAAAACCACTTTTTAAAAAAAAATCGTCATTGAATTGTATCCAGCGAAAAATTGTGATAAAAACCAATTGAAAATTTTGTCCCAAGCAAAATATGCTTTTGAAAATTACGGTTATAAGAAATAACGAGGGTAAATCGGCTAACGGTAATTCCCATGGACCATGGACCAATTCGGACCCAACATGGACCCGCCCATGAGGGGTGACAGACTCACTTTAACAATACAAAACAATGTAAAGTTGTTAGTGCACCTCAGGCTTAGGCTTAGGCTTAGGCTTAGTGTTATCCTAAGCCTAAGCCTAAGCCATTTAAAAGTTAAAACTAACAACTTTATATTGTTTTATATTGTTAAAGTGAGTCTTTCACCCCTCATGGGCGGGTCCATGTTGGGTCCGAATTGGTCCATGGTCCATGGGAATTACCGTTAGCCGGTAAATCGGGCCACCTACTTTTTTTAAATTTCTCTTCCCAAGGAACGATTGAATTTTAAAGAGAGCAATAGGTCTAAGGGGCGAATTGTCCAGGGAGCGAATTGTCCAGTGGGCGAATTGTCCAGAGAGCGAATTGTCCAGTGAGCGAATTGTCCAAGGAATGAATCTTCCACAATAAAGATTGTGTAAAAAAATTGCGTTTGTAAACAATGCCGGAAGCAAATTGGGCCAGGAGCAAATTGTCCAGGGAGCAAATTGTCCAGGGAACGAATTGTCCCAGGAGCAAATTGTCCCAGGAGCGAATTGTAGGGAACGAATTGTCCAGGTCCCACCAAATCTACATGCCCACAAAAATTTTCAGCGAAATCCCTACTATTGAAGTTTTTTAATTTCGTTTTATTGCTAAAATTTTTGAAATAAAACATAAAAAGAAGTGATAGTAGAGATTTCATTAAAAATTTAAAAATTGGCTCAAAATTATGGTACAACTGCTGTGTTAAAAGTTGGGAACAAACAAATTCCTATCAAATGACTAAACTTTCATTTATATTTTTTTGATTTGATGTCGGAAAAGTACATTTTGAAACGTTTGTTTAAACTAGCTTTTAAGAAAGAAGTTCAGAAAGAGCAGTAGCTGAGTGGTTAGAGCGTCAGACTCAGAATCCCAGAGCTATAGGTTCAAGTCCCCCTGGGCAATATTTTTAACCTCAAAAAATGTTGTTTTTTTAATTTTTAACTTTTCAATTAAAAAAAGTGTGCATTATTTAAAACTGTATTCAACCCGGAGTAGGTGTTTTGAGGTGGTTTTGAGGTAAAACCGGTATATAGTCAAAACGCCCCCCAAGAGGGTCACAACCCCCCTAGTGCCCCCAGGGGGTCGAATTGAAAAATGGAGGTCGGATTCGTCTCCAGGACTTACTTTGGGTCTTCACAAGTAAGTAAAAAAATGATACTCACAGCAATTTTTGACAAGCGAGAAATCGCCTCTTCTTTGTTATAGTTATTTCTTACGCATAAAATGATCATGAGAAAACATCCCAGTAGGACTAAAAGTAAAAGTGATTAAATTTACAAAAGTCGAGTAAGAGTAAAAGTAAAAGTAAAGTTTAAAAATCGAGTTAAAGTAAAAGTAATCCAAGATCCGTTACTTTTATTATTTAGTAAGCGAAAATATATAATACTATATAATATATTAAGGAAAAATATGACACTCAGTCTCAAAAGCGAAACGATTTGGTGCCATTTTTTGAGCACTGCCATTAACTGTTGTGCGCATAAAATGGCAAAACAACTGTTCTTATTGAGGCATGTGTCGTGTAAATAGGCACTGCTAAAAATGTAGCAGTGTTTTTGCGCATATCCTAGCATGCTAACTCGAACGCACTGCTTTTTGAAGTACACTGCACTTTTTTGGCAATCTTGTGCGCATATATGCGCATATACTGCACATAAAATAGCACAACCGCGGGAAACAAAAAAAATAAACCCACTAAAAACCACTAAATAGTTTGCACACTGTACACAAAATACAAACTTTTGGTATAGACATACAAAAATAAAATCCAATGCAATACACAAAAAGATCTATTTATGTATTGCATTGGATTTTATTTTTGTATGTCTATACTAAAAGTTTGTATTTTGTGTACAGTGTGCAAACTAAATAGTGGTTTTTTAGTGGGTTTATTTTTTTTTGTTTCCCGCGGTTGTGCTATTTTATGTGCAGTATATGCGCATATATGCGCACAAGATTGCCAAAAAAGTGCAGTGTACTTCAAAATGCAGTGCGTTCGAGTTAGCATGCTAGGATATGAGCAAAAACACTGCTACATTTTTAGCAGTGCCTATTTACACGACACATGCCTCAATAAGAACAGTTGTTTTGCCATTTTATGCGCACAACAGTTAATGGCAGTGCTCAAAAAATGGCACCAAATCGTTTCGCTTCTGAGACTGAGTGTCATATTTTTCCTTAATATAATATATAGTATTATATATTTTTGGTTTAAGTACACTAGTATACAAATTCCAAAATCAGTAAGTTTAAAATAAATTATGAAAAAACAATAAGCATCCAAGCTTCATTATTAACTAACAAAAAGCAAATGGAGCGAAAAAATCAGAAAATTTTATGACACAGGCTACTTGTATTAAAAAAACTAAAACAATTTAAAACTTCGTGAATTCGACAAACGCTTTATTTAGATACGCATTCCAAAGACGAAGGAGTGGGTAGGAAACGTTGAAGGTGTGTTTGGAAACGTTGATGGAAACAAACTAAACGATTTACAGACCAGGAAAGGAGATCAGATCTTAGCTTCATATGCATACAAAAACCAATATGTATACTTATCTGGAAGTAATGCTGAAAAGTTTATTTTCAGTTGGGTTGACGACAGAAGAAGCGAGTAAGTTTTTAGTCATCACCGACATAAGCCAGCCATTAAAGATGCGGTATACTAAATCATGCGGCATTTTTTTCGCTTGGATTTTGGTATCAATCAATGCGTCAGGTTTTACTGAGTAAAAAATTGTATTACAAAAAAAAATAATTTTCAGCGGTTGTCCAGATATAAGCAAGAATATCGCTTGGTTATTTCAGATAATTTTTGGTTTTTTACCAAACACCAGCCACGGTGTGTTTTGTTTGCTTACGTTGGACTTTGCAAACGCATTCTTTCTTGTAAAAATTCAGATGTATTTATATTTTATATGCAAATTTTGCTATGAAAAGATGCAAAATTTTAAATTATACTAATTTACGTGTCTTTTTATTTATTGCAGTTATAATGTTTTATTTTAAATAAACGATTTCATGTATTTTGAGTTCAGTTCAATATAGGCAGGCGTTTTTTAATCTTTCATCGAGCGTACATATTTACTGTTGTTTGGCTGACAGAGTGGCAAAAAAATCCTTGGAATAATGAACCGATAATATTTAGACAACCGCTGAAAATTATTTTTTTTTGTAATACAATTTTTAACTCAGTGAAACCTGACGCATCGATTGATATCAAAAACCAAGCGAAAAAAAGTACGAAATAATTTAGTATACCGCACTTTTAAGGTCTCTCCGGACAGTTTTCTTAAGCATGGAAAATCGCGATTTTTCGCATACGAGTTCTCGTTAAATACAGTAATATTTCACTAAAAAATTTATATGAGTGTTAAAAAGGCAAAAATATCACGATTACAAAGTCAACATTCATTATATTATTGTAAGTAATTGAAATAATTGATATTAAAAATCAAATTGCAATGAAATTTTTTTAAAACCCTTAAAAATATTTACTGCACACTATTTATTTAAAAAATATTTCCAATAGAGAGACACAGTTACCCTCTTTTACGTACGTAAAAATTAAACTGAATATTGTTGTATTTATGGTTTAATATACAATTTTCCGTGAAAAATGGGGGTTAATTTTTTCAAAATTTCGTTAAAACTTCGATTTAATTTAATTTGGTAAAATTTAAAGCTCCAAATAGTATATTTCTATTGAAATTTATAATTTTTGGAAGGCCATAATATCTTTTGTATTTTTTAACGCATAAATAATTCTGTCGTGCGTCGTGCGTTTTATCGAATTATTTCAGAGGGTGTGTTTATAAATCGCTTTTAGAGCTCATATTGCCATGGTAGCAGTGGCGTACTCCGTTAGCGCGTCGTCTCCTTGTTGAAAGGTCCCGAGATCGATTCCCACATAAAACAGATTTGGCCGCAATTCTTTTTATTTTTTAAAATTTTAAAAATTTATTTTACATAAATTCAAAAAATATCATTACTGTAAACAGGATTTGTTGTCTGCTTTTCGCCAATTAGTCAAATTTTCGTCATTTGAATATCTTAAAATATTATAATAACCAAAAGCATAATAATTCAAAAATAAATTGTGTGTAAATAAAAATGGCTAATTTTTGATCTTTATTGCAATTGGTTTACTACTGAACGCTCTGCAATAAAAACTGTCCGGAGAGACCTTAATGCCCAAATTCAATTTTTTTTTTCTTTTTTTATTATTAATAATCAAACCCTATTAGAAATTATGTTATTGCGTAGCTGAGACTCTATTTCTTAAGTTTAAGATTCAAATATAAAAAAATAGTAGACTATCTATGAAAAATGCTCCAAGAACAGAGCAGAAAATAGATCAACCCGCCGGATGACAGAAAAGATCTAGACTAGTTCAAGAAGTACAAAATTTGTGAACTTTAGTAAATTAGCATTTGACATGTTAAGGTTCAGGCTTCAGGTTCAGTTCATCAAATAAAGGCTAATCAAATAAAAAATGTAGAACACGTGATAACGATTTTGTTATTTAAGGAAACAATTACAGAACTCAATTGTAGTTGTTTTATAGTCAGAGGGTATGTCAATTAAAAAAAAAATCATGCTTACTTACAGCACAATTTGACAAACGTGAAATCGACAAATTTTAAAATATAGTATATAGTATAAATAAAGTATAGACGTTTTAAACATACAGTTACACCCCTCTAATTTAAAAAAATTTGATTTCACGACTTTTAAATCATGTTATGATTTTTTCAGTCGCCATTCTGTCCGACTATAAAGAAACCGCAATTGGGTTGTGTTATCGGTTCACCTAATAAAAAAATCATTATCATGAGATCTGCATTTTTTTATTTAGTGAGCAAATGTACACGGCAGATGCTAATTTACCATAGTTAAAATTACATTCTTCTCCGACTAGTCCGTTTCTACCTTCCAATATTATGCTCCGCAGCTCCGGCCATATAAAGCGGGGTTTTGGAGCTCCGGTTTTAAATGAGCAATTTTAAGCTTAAAGGTACAGTGCACATTCAAACTTTTTGTCTTCAATTTTGATAATTTTTTGTGAAAACCTTACTCCTGCCCCAAGTAGACCACAAATTTTTTTCATTAAAGTTTCCCGAGTGGTTCAGGCAGGAGATATGACCCACCAAAAATGGCGTTTTTTTGATGATTCTAGGCTTGAAAGATTTCTTAATGGGTATAAAAATTTACGTTACAAAAATACATTTAAAGAAAGCGACCATTTTTTACTTAAATTGTATACCTAGATTATTAAGAGTGATGCAGTATTTGTTGAGATATTGCGTTTCTTGTACAAAAAACCCTCGATTTATTTGCAAAAAAAAACGAAGAGACGGAAGTCATTTGTCAGGCAAATTTTAATTTTATTTCATCAACCATTGGAAACCTACACCATTATAATCGTCGACGTTTCCCTGATTATTGATTGATGGCGGCGTCGATGGGAAATAACCCGCTTATAATAACATTTGTAGCCAGGCCCTGTGCCAGGGGGGGCAGGGAGGCCAAATTCCCTCCCTTTCTGGGTTGGCCGGGGTAAAAATAAGAAAGAAGAGGTAGGTCCAGGGGGTGAGTGGAGGTAAAAGCAAAGGTAACTCCATTATGAACTTTGCTTCTCCCTACCTCCTTTCTTGGAGTACGCCAAAAGTAGATTCTGCTGTCCTGGCTGCATTGAATTCAATGTAAATAGGTATTTTTAAGCCCTAATTTTGCTCCTTTTTAATGCGAAATCAAAAAATTTTGCCTCCGGCGGCTGGGGGGACACCCCTTAGACCCCCGGGCGAACACTTCGCGTCCGCTTGGCGCAGCTTCGCGGCGCAAATTGCGGCGCTTTGCGCCGCATTTATATTCCGTTTTCAGGTTTCTAGATTCTGGCCCCCTCCTTTCAAAAATCCTGGCACAGGCCGTAGTAGCCATATATTTTTTTTATTTTTACATACAAATCTTGATTAAACGTTTTAAAACAAACAATTTCTAATATAAATCAACATGCATAATCAGAATGATGTTATTATTAAACACCTAAGTTTTTTGTCAAAAAGGTCAAAAAAACCACAGGGGTTTTTCCGCCAAAAACACAAGCGACGGCAGTGATTTGTTGGGCGTACTTTACGGTTTTAAAAGCAAGTTTCACGTTGCTGAATAGGCAGAGGCCATTGTGGAGGCTACTATTTGGTAAGTTGCGTTTGCGTGCATTTTATCAAGTTTAAGTTCTGTTTAATACATTTTTTTTGATTTTTCATTAAATACTAGCCTTGAAAAATGCTCTAAGAATAGAGCAGGAAAAAGGGGCGATTTTTCCCCGGGCGTATGTTTAGACAGAAAAGATGTAGACTAGTCTGAGATGGACATTATGTGGACTATAGGAAATTTGCATTTGGTTTGGCCAGCTGCTCACTAAATAAAAATTTCTACGATATGATAATGATTTGTTTATACATTGATCTACTCACACAGCACTGTTGCATTTTTTTTAGTTTGATGAAATGTCAATTGAAAAAATCATACTCACAGCAATCTTTGACAAACTAAAAAAAATGCAACAGTGTTGTGTGAGTAGATCAATGTATAAACAAATCATTATCATATCGTAGAAATTTTTATTTAGTGAGCAGCTGGCCAAACCAAATGCAAATTTCCTATAGTCCACATAATGTTCATCTCAGACTAGTCTACATCTTTTCTGTCTAAACATACGCCCGGGGAAAAATCGCCCCTTTTTCCTGCTCTATTCTTAGAGCATTTTTCAAGGCTAGTCTACCACTT
This sequence comes from Microlaimidae sp. YZB2_3, assembly GCA_030248175.1. Taxonomy (NCBI): domain Eukaryota; kingdom Metazoa; phylum Nematoda; class Chromadorea; order Desmodorida; family Microlaimidae; species Microlaimidae sp. YZB2_3. Next base: position 10,622 of record JASAMX010031273.1, read on the forward strand.
TTTTTGAATTAAATTAAAAAATAGCCTAATAAACTATAGTTTTAGCTGCGCAATGACATATGTTTATAATCATTCCGTTGCCGAGATAAAATAAAAAATAATAATAAGAAGAAGATGAATTTAAATTACAAAATTAACCCACGTTGTTTAATTATAGTTAGTGCGGTGCGGTTGCGCTCCAGACAAAGTTTACCTACGTTCTCTAAATATAGTTGGCGCGATGCCCTGCGCCAATGATTGCAATTATAATTTTTAAAGTAAAAATAATAATAATAATAATAAGATGATGAACATGAATAACAAAATTTACTCACGTTTTCTATGTATAGTTGGCGGGGTGCGGTGGTTTAATTTGCTGTTGGCACCCCGCACCACCTATTTTTACCGGCGCGTGGCGCTCCCGCGCCACCGACGCTTATTATTATTTTTTAATAAATAAAACTTTGAATTAATTTTGTCATCAGTAATGCAAGAATTAAAAAAAGTACTCTGTTGTTTTTGCCGTTTTCCGTGCGGTTGAAGCAGATGGCGCTGGGAACTGGCGCCGTTTCTGCCACCAATTAAAACCGGTCTGCTATTTTTGTGCGGTTTTTATGAGGGGATGTTGGTTGTCTGCTCTGTACAATTCTTATTGTTGCCAAAAGGCTGTTATTGTGCGGTTGGGAGTTTTTATTTGTCTATTTTTCAATTTTTTATTTTGATCAATAAATCGATAACAAGGACCTAAATGAAAAAAGTGCTTCCTAGGAAAGTTGCGTAATTCCTTCTTCTTTCTAATGAGCCCATGTTTATTTTTGATCAATCAGTAACGAATGAGGAATATCGTTTTTAAGAATGGAGCGTTGGAATAATAATAATAAGAAGAAGAAGAAGAAGAAGAAGAAGAAGAAGAAGAAGGTTCTGAATTTCAAAATTTACCCACGTTCTCTAATTATGGTTGGCGCGGCGCCACGGGGCTAAATCGCCCCGTGGCGCTCCCGCGCCACCCATGAAACATAAAAATATTTTTTAAAATGTCTGTTTTGTTTTTTTTTAATTTCAAAACTAATAATTTTACTTTCAGCGGTCGCTTCAAATTTATCATTTTTTACTTGACCCTTCACAGTTTTTTATCAAAAACTCAAATTATAATATATTTTAATGCATAATCAAATATGATTTAAATAGCCTTAAAATTGTTTTTTAAAGTAACTCAAAATATTAGGTTTTTTTGCATTTTTAAAGTTATAATGATAAAAACGGAAGGTGTTTAAATTTTTTTGTTTTTAGAGTGATTTCGTCTTTTGTCCTTATATCTTTGTGAGGAATAAAGTTGCTTAGGCATTTGTTAAGAACAACCATAGGTGGACAGGGGGGTTATACCCCACAAAAAGAAAATCCTGATTATAGCCGACACCCACCCCCCCCAGCCTTTTAAATTTGTAGGTACCCCAGACACCTCCCCCTCTAAACTTGGGGGAGATCCCTTCCAGTACTAAAAACGCTAAAAATAGGGTATTTGAGATATACCCCCAAAAAAAAATTTTTTTTGGACACCCCCCTCCAAAATTTCTGCAACGGGTATGCCCCCCCCCCAAAATCCAGGAGGCTGCTCACCTATGGGAACAACAACTTAATTACATGAGCTACTTTAAGAGCCGCATTCTCTATGGTTTTAAAATCGCCATTCCAAGCTGTCAGATCGATAGTCTTAGATTTCGTTCAAATTAATATATGTGATATTTCAGATGTTATGAATGACAATGAGAGCATTTTTAGCTCCATTTAATCAACCCGTGTGTCTGTAGTACCCCCTTGAAGTTGGTGCCTTTGACTTTTTGGAGAATTTTTTTTGGAAAAAAATTGATTTTTTTGAATGACAATAAAAACCTACGGTAATTTGTTTTGTGGTTAAACTTAGTTCTTACTTATGTAAAATAGTTTGATTTTTTCAAAAATCAACATTATTTTGCTAAATTTTTAATTTTTTAACATAAAATTTTACAATGTTTCAAAAAAATAAAAATTTTTGAATTTTTTTTGGCTTTCAAAATCAACTAGATTACCATTTCAAAATATTCAGACCGCGCTGCCCCTTTGTTATTATTTAACCCCTATGTAGTCCTTTCAACTGTAAAAAAATAAAGAAAAAAGTACCCTTTTTTGAGAACCAATCATTTAAGTGCCTAAAATTTTAGAAGCAAAAATAAACCATTGCGGAATTGGGATAATTTAGTCATGGATTTCAAGCCAAATATTCTGTTAATAATGCTAAAATTAACTATTTAAAAGTAAAAATATATAAACTTTTTAAAAATAAACTTTATTTTTAAAAATTTTTAATTTTTACAACCAAAATTTTACAATTTTCCAAAAAAACGTAAATTTTAAAAATCTTTATTTTTTCTAAACTCAACCAGTTTACCAAATTAAAAACATGAAACCAAACTCATATTTTCACATTATTTAGCTGTCATACAGTCCATTTAATCATAATAAAATTATCAAAATAAAATTCGGCCAAACATTTTTTCCATATTTTTTTTTATTTAACCATTTTAAGGGTGAAGAAAAAAGTGATTTATGGTTACTTTTCAAATATAAGATTGTTTTAATTAAACTTTCTAACCTTATTCCAAGTAACAACAGCATAAAATATATAAGAAACAAAATCCCTAGCAGAAGATTTTACACACTCAAACAAGGATTAAAGCAGGCACACACAAGCAAAAAAAATAAACATAAAACAAAAAATGAAGGAAAGAATACTCAGTACACATGATTGATATTTTCAATATATTATATAAATATCAAACAAATAACAAAACTAGAAACCTAATATAAAAAAAAACCCCCCACAAACATAAAAAAAACAAATTACAATTATTAATAATAATTTTATACGTTCAATCAACTAATATTATAGCAACAATTTTCTCCTCTTATTTCGTTTTTTTCATTTTTACACTTTTTTTTCAACGAATTTAGGGCAATTTAGAGAGTAATAATTTAGTTATATATTTCAAAACAAATATTCTGTTATTAATGCTAAAATTAACTATTTAAAAGTAAAAATATATAAACTTTCCAAAAATAAACTTTATTTTCAAAATTTCTTAATTTTTACAACCAAAATTTTACAATTATCCAAAAAAAATAAATTCTTAAAATCTTTATTTTTTCTAAACTCAACCAGTTTACCGATTTAGAAACATGAAACCAAACTCATATTTTCACATTATTTACCTGTCATACAGTCCATTTAATCATAATAAAATTATCAAAATAAAATTACCCTTTTTTGTATATCAACCATTTGAATGTCTAAAATTTTAGGAACTAATATATAAAATTCTACAATTGTGATAATTTAGTTATACATTTCAAACCAAATATTCTGTTATTAATGCTAAAATTAACTATTTAAGAGTAAAAATATATAACTTTCCAAAAATATACTTTATTTTCAAAAATTTTTAATTTTTACAACCAAATTTTACAATTTTCCAAAAAAACGTAAATTTTAAAAACCATTGCATTACTCATGCACTATCTGATATTTCAGATGGAAATTTTTAGCAGTCATGTACAGAAGGAAACTTTGCCCATACTCATTCTTCTTTTTGCGAGCTATGTGAAAGAGCTGTTTTTAAGAACATTGCAGATGCTGTTCACAACTTTAATTTTCCAGAAGATATTCAACAAACTATTGCTCGTCATGATATGGATCAAGCAATAGCTGCAATTCATAACTGGAAATATCACACTTTGCGGTCTGTTTATCAAGAAAACACGTCAAAAATTTATGGAATCTTTGGAACCACATAAAGTGCTATGGACAGATTGGGCAATGAAGTTTCTGGCTAAAAAATACCGTAAAAACCAAAAAGAATGGTTTTGAAAACGAGGGTTAGCTTGGCACTTATTAGTGTGTTTTTATTGTCTAAGTCCTGACAGTCAGTTTGTTTCCAGAAAGTTTGCACATGTCTTTGATCAATCACCTCAAGGTTCAAAAGAAGTAACAGCCATGTTATATCACATTCTACAACAGATTAAAAAGGAACAGCCTCAAATTACTCATGCAATCATGAGAACAGACAATGCAGCCTGCTACCATTCATCTCCAACAATTTCAACTGTGCATAGTTTAGCTACTTCAGGTATTTAAATTTCAGATTGGACATTTCATGAACCACAGACAGGTAAGGGTCTATGTGACCGCCTGGCAGGGCACATCAAACGTAAGGTTATTATGTTTGTTGATGAAGGGAATGACGTTACATCTGCGCAAGAATTTTTAAAAGCAGCATCTTCTTATCGACAAGCTGTAAAACGATTGTCCTTACATACTGGAGTAATAATTGATGAGAGTTTGAAAACCCAAGCTACGTCAAAGAAAAAATTACCCAAAGCTTCAATACCTGGTGTGTCAAAATTTTTCGATTTTCACTTTACTACAAACTTTGAGATAAAAGTTTGGCGGCACCGTTTTATAGGAATTGGAAAATTTATACCACAACGTTATTGGCTAAATAAAGAAACCAAGCACAGATTTCACGTTTCTGAGTGGTACAATGAAATTATTTATAATTAAGAGCAAACAGATGCAACTTTGTGGAAAGCTATAAACCCAACTTTTCATAAAAACTCAGAAAAAGAAGAAGGAGTTTTTGTTGACAATGATATTATTACATACTAAGAAGCATAGAAAAAAGGCATTTACTTTTGTCCAGTTGAAGGTTGTTCCAGAACGTACAGACAGTATAAAAGCTATTTACAGCATTTGTAAAAATGGAAAACGTATTATAAAACCCCAAGTAGAAACAATGCAAGACTATGCACTTCGAAACTATAAAGAATATTTAGAAACATCTGAAATGAAATCAATTTTTCAACCACTTCAATCTGTTTCTGAAAGTTTAGAAACTGAAAGCAATGAAGAAATACAGCAAAAATTAATCATGGGATTTGCTTTGTCGGAAAGAAAGCCTTGTACCCCATTTACAGAGGAACAGAAAAGTTTTTTAATTGAAAAATTTAATCACGGCCAGGAAACGAGAGATAAATTTGACCCTACTGCAGTTGAAAAAGCAATGAAGATGGTAAAACTTCCTGATGGACAATACAGATTTAACAGCAAGGAATATCTAAGCAGCTCCCTAATTGCTTCATTTTTTAGCAGATACTATTCAAAAATTAAGTCAAGTGCAATTCCACAACCTACTCAAAGCAGAGAAAACGTTTTGGAAGAGTTGATTAATAATGAAGAATGCATTAGTCCAGATGAATACCTAGAAGATATAATAACACAAGAAGATGAAATGTTGGATCAAATTGAAACCAATAATGACAATTTTGTAGTAGATTAACAGACCTGTGCAGGGTCTGAAAATGTCCCCCTGGAATATTAGTGGCCCCTTCGCCCACAAATCAAAAAATATGGCGCCATTTTTGACCTATTATGACGCCATTGCAAAATTTTTGCAGTTTTTAGCCTATTTCAATGCATTTTAAGCTATTTTAGTCCTATTTCTACTTATTTTACGCTTTGTTGTCTTTTTCCATTTTTTTTCTCATTTTTTTTCTTTTTTTCCCTGCTTGTCCTCCCTTCGTTTTATTGCCCCCTCCCCCATTTCAAAAAAATGCTCCCTGTGCCCACCCCATTTTGAAATTGCCCCCCTCAATAAAATTCCGGGGGGGGAGGTGCAGTGCACAGGTCTGGATTAAAACAAAAACTATATTATATTTAGTTTGTAATAATATAAAATGCACTACATTTTGTGTTTCTAAATCAGTAAACTGGTTGAGTTTAGAAAAAAAAAGATTTTAAGAATTTAAGTTTTTTTGGAAAATTGTAAAATTTTGGTTGTAAAAATTAAAAATTTTTGAAAATAAAGTTTATTTTTGGAAAGTTTATATATTTTTACTTATAAATAGTTAATTTTAGCATTAATAACAGAATATTTGGTTTGAAATGTATAACTAAATTATCACAATTGCAGAATTTTATATATTAGTTCCTAAAATTTTAGACATTCAAATGGTTGATATACAAAAAAGGGTAATTTTATTTTGATAATTTTATTATGATTAAATGGACTGTATGACAGGTAAATAATGTGAAAATATGAGTTTGGTTTCATGTTTCTAAATCGGTAAACTGGTTGAGTTTAGAAAAAATAAAGATTTTTAAAATTTACGTTTTTTTGGAAAATTGTAAAATTTTGGTTGTAAAAATTAAAAATTTTTGAAAATAAAGTTTATTTTTGGAAAGTTTATATATTTTTACTTATAAATAGTTAATTTTAGCATTAATAACAGAATATTTGGTTTGAAATGTATAACTAAATTATCACAATTGCAGAATTTTATATATTAGTTCCTAAAATTTTAGACATTCAAATGGTTGATATACAAAAAAGGGTAATTTTATTTTGATAATTTTATTATGATTAAATGGACTGTATGACAGGTAAATAATGTGAAAATATGAGTTTGGTTTCATGTTTCTAAATCGGTAAACTGGTTGAGTTTAGAAAAAATAAAGATTTTTAAAATTTACGTTTTTTTTGAAAAATTGTAAAATTTTGGTTGTAAAAATTAAAAATTTTTGAAAATAAAGTTTATTTTTGGAAAGTTTATATATTTTTACTTATAAATAGTTAATTTTAGCATTAATAACAGAATATTTGGTTTGAAATGTATAACTAAATTATCACAATTGCAGAATTTTATATATTAGTTCCTAAAATTTTAGACATTCAAATGGTTGATATACAAAAAAGGGTAATTTTATTTTAATAATTTTATTATGATTAAATGGACTGTATGACAGGTAAATAATGTGAAAATATGAGTTTGGTTTCATGTTTCTAAATCGGTAAACTGGTTGAGATTAGAAAAAAATAAAGATTTTTTAAATTTACGTTTTTTTGCAAAATTGTAAAATTTTGGTTGTAAAAAATTAAAAAATTTTTGAAAATCAAGTTTATTTTTGGAAAGTCTATATATTTTTACATATAATTAGATTAATTTTAGCATTAATAACAGAATATTTGGTTTGAAATGTATAAACTAAATTATCACAATTGCAGAATTTTATATATTAGTTCCTAAAATTTTAGACATTCAAATGGTTGATATACAAAAAAGGGTAATTTTATTTTGATAATTTTATTATGATTAAATGGACTGTATGACAGGTAAATAATGTGAAAATATGAGTTTAGTTTCATGTTTCTAAATCGTTAAACTGGTTGAGTTTAGAAAAAATAAAGATTTTTTAAATTTACGTTTTTTTGAAAAATTGTAAAATTTTGGTTGTAAAAAATTAAAAATTTTTCAAAAATAAAGTTTATTTTTGGAAAGTTTATATATTTTTACTTATAAATAGTTAATTTTAGCATTAATAACAGAATATTTGGTTTGAAATGTATAACTAAATTATCACAATTGCAGAATTTTATATATTAGTTCCTAAAATTTTAGACATTCAAATGGTTGATATACAAAAAAAGGTAATTTTATTTTGATAATTTTATTATGATTAAATGGACTGTATGACAGGTAAATAATGTGAAAATATGAGTTCGGTTTCATGTTTCTAAATTGGTATACTGCTTGAGTTTAGAAAAATAAAGATTTTTTAAATTTACGTTTTTTGAAAAATTGTAAAATTTTGGTTGTAAAAATTAAAAATTTTTGAAAATCAAGTTTATTTTTGGAAAGTCTATATATTTTTACATATAATTAGTTAATTTTAGCATTAATAACAGAATATTTGGTTTGAAATGTATAACTAAATTATCACAATTGCAGAATTTTATATATTAGTTCCTAAAATTTTAGACATTCAAATGGTTGATATACAAAAAAGGGTAATTTTATTTTGATAATTTTATTATGATTAAATGGACTGTATGACAGGTAAATAATGTGAAAATATGAGTTTAGTTTCATGTTTCTAAATCGTTAAACTGGTTGAGTTTAGAAAAAATAAAGATTTTTTAAATTTACGTTTTTTGGAAAATTGTAAAATTTTGGTTGTAAAAATTAAAAATTTTCGAAAATAAAGTTTATTTTTGGAAAGTTTATATATTTTTACTTATAAATAGTTAATTTTAGCATTAATAACAGAATATTTGGTTTGAAATGTATAACTAAATTATCACAATTGCAGAATTTTATATATTAGTTCCTAAAATTTTAGACATTCAAATGGTTGATATACAAAAAAGGGTAATTTTATTTTGATAATTTTATTATGATTAAATGGACTGTATGACAGGTAAATAATGTGAAAATATGAGTTTGGTTTCATGTTTCTAAATTGGTATACTGCTTGAGTTTAGAAAAATAAAGGTTTTAAGAATTTACGTTTTTTTTGGAAAATTGTAAAATTTTAGTGGTAAAAATTAAAAATTTTTAAAAATAAAGTTCATTTTTGAAAAGTTTATTTATTTTTACTTATAAATAATTAATTTTAGCATTATTAACAGAATATTTGGCTTGAAATTCATGACTAAATTATCGCAATTCCGCAATGGTTTATTTTTGCTTCTAAAATTTTAGGCACTTAAATGATTGGTTCTCAAAAAAGGGTACTTTTTTTTCTTTATTTTTTTACAGTTAAAAGGTCTACATAGGGGTTAAATAATAACAAAGGGGCAGCGCGGTCTGAATATTTTGAAGTGGTAACTTGGTTGATTTTCAAAACCAAAAAAAATTCAAAAATTTTTATTTTTTTGAAAAATTGTAAAATTTCATGTTTAAAAATTAAAAATTTAGCAAAATAATGTTGATTTTTGAAAAATTCAAACTATTTTACATAGGCAAGAACTAAATTCAACCACAAAACAAATTACCGTAGGTTTTTATTGTCATTCAAAAAAATCAATTTTTTTCCAAAAAAAATTCTTAAAAAAGTCGAAGGCACCAACTTCAAGGGGGTACCACAGACACACGGGTTGATCAAATTCAGCTAAAAATGTTCTCATTGTCATTCACAACACCTGAAATATCACATATATTAATTTGAACAAAATCTAAGACTATCGATCTGACAGCTTGGAATGAGGGTCTCCAAAATAACAAATTATTACAGAACGCCACTCTTAAAAAGTTAAATATAATCTGCATTTTTAAGACTATTTTTATCGTTTAAAATAAGTTTTGAAAAAAAAAAATTTAGTTCACAAACAAATTTTTACAAAATAATCTATGGTATCACTTTTTAACTATTAACAATATTATTATAAAAATAGGGCGGAGCTCTGGGGATTGTTCTGGAGCTCCTAAAAGCGGAGGTCTGCTCCAAAACTCCGGAGCTACAACACTAGTCCACATTGTTTATCTAAATATACGCCTAGGTGGAAATCGCTTTTTTCCCTTTATTCTTGAGCAATTTTCATAGCTGTGGTTGAATTATATTTGGCTGATTTCCTAATTTTGTATGGGAAATGAGCGGACCAATTAAAATTGTGCGGTTTTAACAGTTTCTACCCGCGTCAATACTCTCCATAGACGAGATAGGGGCGGTCTATCCCCCCGCGTACTAAAAACTAGACCGATAGACCCAACCTAGTCTGAGCTACATAACACTATAGAATATTCCATTTTTTTTTCGGCATCTCCCCACTAAATAAAAACTACCAACCATACGATATTTATTTGTTTATACATATCTAATCACACAGCACTGTTGCTTTTTTTTGGTTGTTGATTTGTTTAATTGAAAAAATTATACTCACAGAAATATTTGAAAAGCGCGAAATCCCAACTTTTTCATTTTGAAGGTTATATTTGAATGTGTAACAAACAGATATAAATTTGAAAAAGTGGCGATTTCGCGCTTGTCAAAGATTGCTGTGAGTATAATTTTTTCAATTGACATTTCATCAAACTAAAAAAAATGCAACAGTGCTGTGTGATTAGATCAATGTATAAACAAATCATTATCGTATTGTAGAAATTTTTATTTAGTGAGCAGCTGCCCAAACCAAATGCAAATTTCCTATAGTCCACATAATGTCCATCTCAGACTAGTCCACATCTTTTCTGTCTAAACATACGCCCGGGGAAAAATCGCCCCTTTTTCCTGTTCTATTCTTAGACCATTTTTCAAGGCTAGTCTACCACTTTTTTTGAATTAAATTTAAAAAAATAGCCTAATAAACTATAGTTTTAACTGCGCAATGACATATGTTTATAATCATTCCGTTGCCGAGATATACTTTTTTAAATAAAAAATAATAATAATAAGATGATGAATTTAAATTACAAAATTTACCCACGTTGTTTAATTATAGTTAGTGCGGTGCAGTGGCGCTCTAGACAAAGTTTACCTACGTTCTCTAAATATAGTTGGTGCGATGCCGTGCGCCAATGATTGCAATTATAGTTCTACAGTAAAAATAATAATAACAAGAAGATGATGAAATGAATTACAAAATTTACTCACGTTCTCTAAGTATAGTTGGTGCGGTGCGGTGGGTTAAATTGCAGTGTGGCACCCCGCACCACCGATGATTACCTACCGGCGCGTGGCGCTCACTCGCCACCGACGCTTATTATTATTTTTTAATAAAAAAAACTTATTCTAACAATACGTAACTGAACGAAGTACGGTAAAACTTATTGCTCTATTTCAATGTATTTTAAACCACTTTAGACCTATTTTTACCTTATTTTCGCTTTTTTTCCCTTTTCCCTTCTTTTTCTCTCTTTTTTCTTTCCCCCCTGCTTGCCCCCCCCCCCCCCCGTTTCAAAAAAGTTTTCCCCCCCGTACCCCCCCCATTTTGGAATTGCCCCCCCGTTTTAACCCGGGGGGGAGGGCAGTGCACAGGTCTGCATTCCATACTCCCCCTGAAAATAAGCAACCACTTTTGTTTGATCTAATTTTTATCCTATATTTACTGTTAAACACACAATTTTTTAGTTAAAAAACAGTATATACTTTTATAGACTTTTTATATTATTTTAGTGTTATTTTATCAAAACAATGATTTAAAATGACTTTGTTTGAAAGCGGACGCCCTCTTTTGTCCTCTTCCCTTCCCTTCTGGAAACGGCCAACAGCTTTCCTCACCGCCATTGGTTGGATAACAACAAAAACCCCACCCTTTCCCAGACCTGTGCACGGTCTGGAAATGCTCCCCCCCCCACTTTGTTGGAGGATTTGCCCTACCCCCCTTTTTTTGCGCCCGCCCCCCCAAATAAAAAAAGTACCAAAAAATTATGACGCCATTTTTGACCTATTATGACGCCATCGCCGCCAATTTTTTGCAATTTTTAGCCTACTTCGATGCCTTTTAAGCCATTTTTAAAACCTCTTTTTACTTAAATTTCGCCTTTTTGTCCCTTTTATTTTTTTTTCTTTTTTCCCCTGCTCCCCCCCCCCCCCCGTTTCAAAAAAGTTGCCCCCGGCAATAAAACCCCGGGGGAAGGGGGGTGGGGGCAGTACACAGGTCTGCTTTCTACTTCCAAACTAGTTAACCCGGTGTGAACCCTTCTAAAACCTAAGGAGGGTAGATAACACCCCCTCCCATTTCTCTGTCCTAAACCGGACCTCATTTTGTCCCCCGATCATGTTAACATAAGGAAAATTTAACGAAGAGTAATACTCTAAAAAATTTTTGCGTTTTTTGTTCTCAGACTTCGTGATTTTGTTTTTGGTTAACAAAATTTAGGACGCTTAGGAAATTTTTTAACTAAATAGAATGACTTGTAAACTGTAAAAAAGAATTGTAAAAAAAGACTCGCAGAATTTTATAATATGTTAGTGTTTTTGAGAAAATATTTGGGCTGGGGCCTGTTTCATAAAATACTGGTCTTTGTAAATTACAAGTCTATCAATAACTTTTTTTATTCTGAACCATTTGCGTTGAAATTTGAAATGAAAAAAGATTATATGCCATGTGCAAACTATTTAAAATTTCATGTACGTAGCTATTATGTGTTTAAAGTTATTCCAGTTTTAAGCTTTGGCCACTTGTAATTTTTTACAAGTTCTCAAAAGAAAAATTTACCCTACTCGGAGTATGGTAAATTTTTCTTTTGAGAACTTGTGAAAAATTACAAGTGGCCAAAGTTTAAAACTGGAATAACTTTAAACACACAACAGGTACGTACATGAAATTTTAAATAGTTTGCACATGGCATATAATCTTTTTTCATTTCAAATTTCAACGCAAATAGTTCAGAATAAAAAAAGTTATTGATAGACTTGTAATTTACGAAGACCAGTATTTTATGAAACAGGCCCCTGGAGGAAAAATTCGATTATTGTTTATGCGAGTTGAATTATGCGAGTCGAAGAATTTGATTATTATGCGAATTTGTTTAATATTGTTGTGGGATGGAGGAAGAATTTGATTATTATGCGAGTCAACTGCTGTCTTATAATATTAGAAAGTTTTTTTAGAAAAGATTACCCAGATCTTCAATGCATGGTGTTCTCTCCGCCAGGCGGCCTGCTTAACTGGGAAGCGGCTGAAGCGACGCGAAAGTTTGTTACAACAGTGGTGGTGGGAAAAGTAAGTGTTCGGCGACGGGCTATTTCCCGTCTTGTATGTAAAGTAAGAAATTCTGAATTCCGGGTAGAAACTTTCCGCATTTGCTGTGTTGTATTTTTTGATGTTTTTATAATTTTCATACCCATAGATGAACACAGTCAAAAAAGCTAAAGGGATCTTTTCTTTACCCTGGGTAAATGACATTAAGAAATCTAGGGAGGGGGGTCGGACCCTCCCTGGCTTTTTAGGGGGGGGGGGTGAACCTATACATGAGCAAGTTGGCCCGGAGCCGGAGTGGGGGGAGGTTAAACCCCAAATTAGGGGGGTTAAAATCCCAGAAACGCAAAATACCATAATAATATCGTTTTTCGATTTTAAAGAAAAAATAGGTAAAAAACGCTAATTTTAGGTCAAAAAGCCTTTTTTTATTGCATTTTTGAGCTTTTTACTGTTTAAAACATTCATTTTGACCTCAAAAATTAAGTTTGGAGGCAGTTAGAAGTCATTTTAAAGACTTTTTTCTTATTTTTTCCAAAACTGGGGGGGTTAACTTTTTCTCCCCCCCCCCACTTCTGGGTGGGGGGGAGAAACCCCCTCCCCTCCCGTGCCCATGTATGGCGTGAACCTAGAGTGGAAATTTTTGAAACCTAGAGGGGGGTCAGGTGAGGCTAATGTCCGAAACAAAATACTTTTAAACCATTAAAGGTTTAATAATTGTTTTTTATAAGATAATACTACATTTTATTGAATAAAAAGCGATATTCTGGTATAAAAAGAGTGTAAAATTCTGAATTTGCGTTAAAAATTCAGGTTTTTGGAAAAAAATTTATTATTAAAAAGTACTTAAAATTTTCTCGCAGAGAGAGGGAGGTTAAAATTTAAATTCTAAAGGGGAGTCAGTAGTAAAAAATTCAAAAAATTGGGGATAAGGGGAGGGGGGCTGAGGGACAACATTTCGATGCTAGAGGGGCACCTATCCCCATAGGCGGGCAGCCTACCAGGGTTTGGTTTTTTTTTGGGGAGGGGGGGTAAACCGGACCCCTGAAATTTGGGGAGTGTCCCAAAAAAATTTTGGGGGTATACATACCTCAAACAGTGGCGTAGCCAGGATTTCATTTCGGGGGGCGGTCTGGGGGGGGAAAGTGCCACCGCGTAGCGGCCCCGGCCGACGCGAAGCGTCCGCCGGGGGTCTGGGGGTGTCCCTTCAGCCGCCGGAGGCGAAATTTTTTTAAAAATAAATGCACTAAAAACTGCTTAAAAACCGTCCCCTGGTGTTTGCGTAAACATACATTTTACTTTTGTTTTTTTACCTAATTTCTGCACTGATTTTTAAAATTATCAGGCGATAAAATTCTATACAACACAACTATCTATTTTTTGATGTCTTTTAATTTTGCAAACGAGTATGGTGTAAGTTATAATAACAAAAAATATTACTGATAATATAAATTTTACTGTATATTATATAAATCTGACCTTCCCGCGTAGCGGGAAAAATTTGTATATTGATTAATTTCTGATTTCAGAATGCACTAAGATTTGTATTAAATTTTTTTAACTCAATATTTGAAAAGTAAAAAAATCTATACAAACTGCCACGCTTCACCATGGGGGAAGGTGGAAAGGCGGACAACCCCACAAGTGTAAAAATCGTTGTTAAGGGGTTTAAAACAGCCATTACCAAACCTACATATCTTATAATATGAATGAGTTTTAACATCTATATAGTATTGCCATTTAATATCTGAGGCAAAGTCACATGCCTTAGCTATGTATTGAATGGTTCAATCCATCAAAATTAAAAAAAACTAACAAAACGATTAATGTACATTTCCCGCGAAGCGGGCGGCCGCCCAACCCCTACGCCCGCCCCCCTCCCCTGGCTACGCCACTGACCTCAAATACTCCTATTTTAGCGTTTTTAGTACTACTGGGGGAGGTGTCCGGGGTGCCGAAAGCCAAAACCTACCCCAAAATGACAGGGGAGGGAGGGTTTAGGTTAGGTTTGGCTTAGCTTAGGTTTTGCTTAGGCTTAGCTTAAAGTTTGCTTAGGCTTAGGTTTTGCTTAAGCTTAGATTTTGCTTAGGCTTAGGTTTTGGTTAGGCTTAGGCTTAGCTTAGAATTTGCTTAGGCTTAGCTTAGTCGCTGATTTTCTTTACCGTTTTTGGGGTAGGTTTTGATTCGGCTTAGCTTAGGTTTTGCTTAGGCTTAGCTTAGTCGCTGATTTTCTTAACCGTTTTTGGGGTAGGTTTTGGCCCTTCTCGTCCGGGGTACCCCCAAATTTTAGGGATGTGTCCCGTGTTTTTTATAATCGGGATTTTTGGGGGTATAACCCTTAATTTTTAATTAAGGAAGTCTAAACCCCCCACTTTTAATTAGGGGGAGGTCAATTTAATTTATGAGGGGGTATAACCCCCAACTTTTAATTAAGGGAGGGGGTTAATTTAATTTGTTTTTATTGAGGGTATAACCCCCAACAAATTATGCACTCAAAGAAAGCGGCTATTTTCTACTTTAATATGATCGATACCTTGATTGTTAAATTGGTGCAGTATTTGTTAAACTTGCGTTTTCTCGTACAAAACACCCTCGATTTTTTCGGTAAAAACAAGAAGTGAAGGGAAAAAAGTTGGAGAGCTTCATAAAATCACTGCCGTCGTTTGGTGTTTTTAACGAAAAAATCGCAGGTTTTTTGTACGGGAAACGCAATATTTCGACAATTACCGCACGAATTTTAACAATCAAGGTATCAAATTAAAGTAGAAACTAGCCGTTTTCTTTAAATGCATTATTTGTAACGTAAATCGTAATACCCATTTAGCAATCTTTAACGTACAGAATTCTCCAAAAACGCCATTTTTGGAGGGTCATAACTCTTAAACCATTGGAGACCATATTTTGTTGAAAAAAATTTTGTGGGCTTTTGGGGGTAGAGCATAGGTGGGCAGGGGGAGGTTGGGTAGGGTTATACCCCCAAAAAAATCATGACTATAGCCGACACCCCCCCCCCTAAAATTGGGGGATATCCCGGACACCCCACCTAAAATTTGGGAGGTCTTAGTACTAAAAACGCTAAAAATGGGGCATTATACCCCAAAAAAAATTTTCGGGACACCACCCCCCCCCCCCAATTTTGGGGCTCGGTTATACTCCCCCTAATTAATCCGAGAGGCTGCCCAGGGGTAAGGTTTTCAGAAAAAAAAGATCAATGAACTTCCTTTCACTCACACTACAAATTTTTTTTCTAAACTTCAAGTTTTAAACCTAGAGGTGAGACGGTTCGCAGATTGTTGTGCTTTTAGTATATAAAACTTAATTTAATGTAATTTTAGGACTGTGTGGCAAGATTAGGATTACCTCAAATGGAAACATTACGGGAAGATATTATTCAGCTTCTTGCTACCAGCACTGAAACAAAAGTAACATAATACTATACAAAACATTATCAAATTTAAAAATTATTTATTAATGCTATGAAATATGAATTAAAATAACAACAATAATAAAGTAGATCAAGCAAATTTTTACATCAAAAAGTCGACTAATCTATCAAGATTTTAATTGTTTTTATACTGCTAAGGTATTAAATTATAAATTTTCAAATGCGTGGATTAAAGGTGCGGTGCGGAGTCAAATTTTTTGTGTTCGATTTTGATATTTTTTTGTGAAAATCTTACCCCTGCTCACAATAGCCCACAAAAATTTTTTCAACAAAATATCTCCAGTGGTTCAGGAGTTATGACGTTTTTCGACTATTCTATACGTAAAAGATTGCTTAATCGTTATAACGATTAAGTTACAAATTAATATTATATATACACTCAAAGAAAGTGGCTACTTTCTACTTTAACTTGATACCTTAATTGTTGAAATTGGTGCAGCAGACCTCCCCCCGTTTTATTGCTTCCCCCCCCCCGCCCAAAAATGAAAAAGTACCTTAAAATTTTGACGCCATTTTTGAGCTATTATGACGCCATCATCGCCAATTTTTTGCAGTTTTTAGCCTATTTCGATGCTTTTTAAGCTATTTTAGACATATTTTTATTTAAATTTCGCCTTTTTTTGTCCCTTTTTTTGTTTTTCCTTCTTTTTTTTCTTTTCTCCCCTGCGTGCACCCCACCCCGTTTTATTGCCCCTTCCCCGTTTCAAAAAAGTTGTCCCTCCCACATTTTGGAATAAAAAAATTAAACCCTTGGGCAATGCACAGGTCTGGTGCAGTATTTGTCAAGATATTGCGATTCCTGTACAAAAACCCTCGATTTTTTTGCTAAAAAATCGAACGACGGCAATGATTTAACAAAGTTTGGCCAACATTTTTGCCGTCACTTCGAAAAAAAACGAAAAAATCGAGAGTTTTTGCACGAGAAACGCAATATCTTAACAAAAACTGCACCAATTTTAACAATCAAGGTATCAAATTAAAGTAGAAAATAGCCGCTTTCTTTGAGTGCATAATTTGTAACTCAAATTTTTATATCCATTAAACAATCTTTCACGTACATGATTGTCGAAAAACGCCATTTGTGGGGGTCATAACTCCTGAACCACTGGAGATATCTTGTTAAAAAAATTTTTGTAAGCTATTAGAGGCATGGTTAAGGTTTTCACAAAAAAATTATTAAAATCGAAGACAAAAAGTTTGACTCCGCACAGCACCTTTAAGTGTTTATAATGAAATTTCCTTTTCTTCATTACTTCAATTTTTTATAAAGAACGCTGATTATGCACTTTTTATGTATTATTATGGTCTTGTTTTTTGCAGTGGAAAATTATTGCTCACAGCTTGCCCTGCTTCTCCAGCGACTGGAACAGCCCCCCTCCTCAAGAAGACCACACTAAACCACTAATGACGCCATCCGCGGCCACGGAGCATCAAACTGACCAGATTGATAAAACGCGGTCAAAGGATACTGTAGTCGCCGAACCGTGGTCTTCCCGACTGCTCTCCCCGGATGCGGCGCCTTGCGGAGGTCCTGGAACGAAAGGGAGCGGTCCTGGCACGAACGGGGCGGACCTTCACGCTTCTGCGTCTGCGGCCAGTCTAACGCTTTCGGGAGAAACTGGGGGGCAAGCGGCCCCACGCCACGCCCGCCTCTACCTTCCCGGTAGAATTGTTCACGTGGTGCGCATGTGGACGGAGCGCCGGAGGCGGAGAAAGATACCGACGTACACAGCCCTACGGACAGGGCCAGACCCCTTCAGAGAGGTGTTGGTGAGCCCCGTGATGACACACGACCACATGCCGGAGGGAGTTATCGACGCTCTGGACAAGGTGAAGAACAGTGTTGTGATTTTAAAAGAAGGCGAGCGTATCGTTTTAGTTGAACGGTGGATTTTAACCCTTTTAGTTGTAAGGGCAACATGTAAACGATAAAATTCAGTATAAATACACAGTTTTGTTAGTGAGGTAGCAGACCTGTGACTTATTGCCCCATCCCCGGCCAAAAATGAAAAAAATAACCAAAAAAATAATGGCGCCATGTTTGACCTATTTTGACATTTCTTCTCTTTCTTTCTCCTTTTTTTCTTATTTTTTTCTCTTTCTCTCCTGCTTGTCCACTTGTTTTATTGCCCACCTTTGTTTCAAAAAATTGTCCCCCGTGCCCCCCGTTTTGGAATGCCCCCATAAACCCCCGGGGGCATTGCACAGGTCCGAGGTAGAATGAGTTAAATGTGGACAGAGGACCCGAGGCATAAGAAGGTGTCGACGTACACTTGCTACGGACGGGCCGGAAACATTCTGGGATGTACTCGTCGTTATGATACAAGAACCCACAAGAAGGCAGCCGCGGTAAACGGGCTGGATAAGGCGAGAGAAGGATATCTTGTTTACTATTATCGTAGTTTGTGCACAAAATATTATTTGTATTTGGACTAAAAAAATTTCGAAATAATAATAAGATAGAAGGAAAGGTTATGTGATGTTACTTAAGAATATATTGATGGAAAAAATTTTAAAAAAGATTATATTTTAATGCGATATTATAAAATTTATATAATAATTGAAATTATATTTTTGAAAAAAATATATTAAAAAATAAAGATTAGACTAAGCAGAAAAATTTATTGAAAAAATTAAATGTATAAGTTTTACATTTGGTACAGAATTATTTTTAACATGAAAATTTAATAATTACCATAAATGGGTAAAGTGAGCAAATACAGAAACACCATGAAAGGTGTAGAAAGCAGGTTAGGAGAAAACACCTAAATAGGTGCAGAAGCAGGTTAGGTAGTATTAGGTAAATATTGAGGAAATAATGTAATAATATAATAAAATATAATAAGCATATTGCCAAAAGAATGGTCGAATTGCACGACTTTATTTCGTATTTAAGGCAGACCAGTTTGGTCGATTAGCGTATAAATAAAGTTAAAAAACCTAAATATAACTGAACATTCGAATAAAAATAGTGTACTTATACTTTGTAAGATATGTTGAGTTTCCGCCCGAAAAGTCCTAAGTTCGGTCCGTGATACGTGACACACAAACATCAAAAAGAAGTTATTGATTTACTGGGCAAAGCGAGAGACGGGGGTTGTTTGTTTTTAAACACCATAACAACAGAAGTTCTCATACCATGTTGGCTATTTAATTTTGATTTTTTTTTAGATATTAGAGCGCTGCGAAGCGATTCAAGCAGGCGGGAGCCAAGATTTGCCAGAACTAAATGGGCAGTGCGGAAGCCAGGAAGATCCGGAAAATTCCTCATTAACGCAATTCTCTCAGGGAAAAAGCGACGGAGCGGTCGAAAAATCTGAAGACAATCGGGTCAACCCGACCAAAACCCGGGTGATCATCCTAGAACCGCCGGTCGAAGACGACCGCCGGACGCAAGACGCAGAAGCGGTGGGACATTACGGACGGGAATGCGGGAAAAGGCGGACGTTTTCTGACGGCGACGACCGCCGGGCGCAAGACTTACAAACAAGTAAAGGAAGGGGAAAACCCGGAGAATACGCACGGGACAGCGGAAGAAACCGGACGGAAAACGGCGAAACGGAGGACGATTGTTGGGAACCGGACGATGACGACGTGGAAATAAGAGACGAAACGAGTCCGGAGAAGCGGAAACTTCCCGGTGTCACCTTCGTCCTGACGGCCAGCGGACGGACGACCAACTCCGGACTAGTCAAGGTGCGATAGTAAGATGAGCTTGAGGACAATTAAAGTATGATCAAAAAGGATTGTGATTGTGAAACATTTTCAAGTGAGCATATTTAAATGACGGTAGGGCTGATTTATACAAAAATTTTAAAAGTGTAAGGAGTCAAATGTATATTACATTGATATAATTATCGTCGAATCAATTGTACCGTTAGCAAGATGCGCTCACCCAAAAAAATTTTGGTCTCAATCCTTTTTGAACAGAATTTTCATTCTCAATCATTTTTTAACAGGTTTTAGTTATATAATATCTCTTAAATTGATAGAGCATATTCAGAGATGAACATTTGAAGCTAAACCTAAGTGTGGCGATAGCCACCTCGGCTAAAAGGATTTTTGAAAAGCTAGGCGATATAACGGGGAGGGGTCGGTCCGTTTTCAGTATCCCTCTGGGTTTTTCTCGACCCCGAGTTAATAAATTTAAATTTTGGTAGAGTTTGGAAGACGAAAGTGTGTTTTTACACAAAAAAGACCCTTGATTTTGTAAGTAAATCATGGGTTTTAAGATTGAATATTGAATTTTATGGGCGTAAATATTATGTTATTTTGGTAGAAAATGTCTACAATTTGTGTTTTCTTACTAAAAAGAAAAGTCTTGGTAAGGGTTGCAGCAAAGCTTCCTGGAGTGGGAGGCTGTCAAATTCAACATACTTGGAGACGCCCTTTTGTGTTCAGAGAGTATCATTGACGCAGTTAATTTGTGTTGTTGTTTTCCAGTGCGATTGGAAGTCTGTGTCCTCGCCGGATACACGATTGTTAGAGGGTGTCTCTCCGGTGGCTTCCTCGGGTCCGGGGGTCAAATTTGACATCGGATTGTCACATAGCGGCCTCTTAGTCACGGAGAATAGTTGTCTGGACATGTCCAGTAGCAGTGAACAAATGGCGGAGGCCTGGCAGGAGTTCTACAATCAACAGAAGCAACAGGTTGGTTGTTTAAGAATTGCCCTGTTTTTCATTAATAGGTTTTTATCACTAAAAACAGCGTTACCAACAGATATTACTAAATGGTTGAAACAAAACAAGAAAAATGTGACTATGGTTGACTTATATCTGGCTGACCACCTTGTAAATTAGTATAGGGACATAATCTTAAGTATAATTGTACGGTTATCATATTTTTTTCACAAATTGAAACATAGTTTTTTAAATTGTGCCTTTTCACAAAATACGTAAGCACTAGTCAATTTTACCCTTTAAAAAAATTTCTTGTCTTCAATTATTTTTGACAGAATTTAGAGCCGTTAGGAAAAAATATAAAAAAATTTCAGCCCCCACGGCCATCCCCTAGATTTTTAGTTTTTGTGGTGCGCATTTTTGAGTCTAGGTAAAGTGGACTCTAATTAATCTACCACGCGTTCTCACCGATAATTAGTACTTTTGTCAAAATAGCATTTATTAGTGGCAGTTATCAATAGTTTACAATAATTCCAGAATAAAGTGGACGTTACGGATACATGGACTGACAGTTCTCTCTGCGTTCAAGGCAGCAGTAGCGCCGTAGGGAGCGCTGAAAATTCCACACCTCAGTTGTTTTTGGATACGGATGGGGTCGGAGTGTACAGCTCCGACCGAGGGGCGACTCCGACTCCCGGGTTCCGGGCCGTCGCCACTTACGCTGGTGGTGAACTGGAAGACGCCGGAAAAGGGATGCAAGAAAAGTCAGCAAGTGAGCTTTGGATTTTGTCGTTACTACGACAAAATGAGCCACAAGTCGTATAAAATATGTGACTGTGACTTGTTTTAGATTTTTATACACTATTAATAACTACAAAATAAGTCGCAGTCACCTGTTTTTATAATCACTGTGGCTTGTTTTGTTGTAGTAACGACAATTTGTTGTTGTTTTACTGCTGAGCAGGGTTGGTTATTCGGTTTAAACAACGCTATAGTTGACTACTCAGACCGACCGAAAAATAGGGTGAAGCTTTGGAGGTCTTAGTAAGAGCTCTGAAGCTTTAGGAAACAGTAGTTCCTAGCATACATGGGCAAGTTGGTCCGGAGTGGGGGGGGGTTAAACCCCAAATTAGGGGGGGTTAAAATCCGGGAAACGCAAAATACCCATATCGTTTTTTTCTGGAGTGCATTTTACCCATATCGTTTTTCGATTTTGAAGGGAAAATAGGTAAAAAAAACGCTAATTTTAGGTCAAAAAGCCATTTTTATAGCATTTTTGAGCTTTTTATTGCTTAAAACATTCATTTTGACCTCAAAGCTTAAGTTTGGAGGCAGTTAGAAGTCATTTTAAAGACATTTTTTTTCTTCATTTTTCCAAAATTGGGGGGTTAACTTTTTCTCCCCCCCCCACTTCTGAGTGGGAGGGGGGGGTTAAACCCCCCTTCTCAGAATTTGGGGGGGTTAACACTCCCCCAACCCCCCCGTGCCCATGTATGGTTCCTAGTATTAAAAGTGATACCAAAAAAAAACTCAGTTGTGTTCTTTGGCACAAGGCTTAAACAAAAACAGCGTTGCGATTCTCGGAATAAATTTCGAAATTCCTTTTAACTTATTAGCGACACTCATGTGAAATGAAATTCGGAAAACTGGAGGACAGATTTTTTTATGATATCAAGTCTGATAATAGAATAAAAGTATTTAGCTGCAAATAAGTTTGGGGAATCGGGTTTCCAATATAGCTTTGAAATTTGTCCACCTACTGTTTTAAGGCATATTTTTGTCGTCGAGGAAGGTATATTACGACTGCGAATGATTTTATTTGTTTCGAGGTTTTTTAGCCGTAAGCTAAAAACATAAAGCTGCCAAAGTTTTAGAATCTTGGAGCTGTGAAAATTGTAACCTGGAGCCAATAGTAACAAATTAATTTCGACTTGACTCCAATTTTCTCTTCTCGGTTCCAAGCTCTGCACTTTTGGCTCCCCTATTTCAGCTTTAAGTTTTATGGAATCCAGTGAACTTAAATATCTTGTTTAGGAAAGAGTCCATTGGCAGAATCTCCAATGGATTTAGGCAGGGCTCGTTCCGCCGATTTCTTGGGTAACAAAAGTGACGGGGCAAGTCCGTCCGGCGGCCATCTTCAGCACTCCCCTGCGCCCCTGGGCGGCCGACTGGTGAGGGCCCACGAGACGGAAGACGTCCGATTTGCAGGTAAATTCATAGACATTTCTCACAAAAGTCGTCGTCGTCGTGATGTTTTAGAAGTAATGAAGGTTTTCTTGGAAAGACTTAAAGAGTAGCGAAGTAGATTTGAGGGGAAATTTTGTAGTGTGGATACATTGGCACACTTCCGGAGGGTATACACCCCACTCCCAAAATTAAGAAGTAAATGCCGTTTAAAAAAATAGCTATTTTTAGCTTTGGGACGATTTTCCTAATTTTAGAGGAGAGAGGAAAGGGGTGTTCGGGATACTACGAAATTTTAGAAGGGGTGGGAGTATAACCCACTTCAACTTCTCCCACCTGTGTGTGTAGGTGTTACGTTAGTGAAAAGTTATCTGAACAAAAGGCATATTTTCGTTTTTATTCCCGGGCATATTTTCAGGCGGCGGAAAATTAGTGCGATCACACGAGACGGAAGATGTTCGATTTGGAAGTTTAACAAACACAGAAACCTCAGAAGACTATCAAGACAGTAAAAACACTGATTTTAGCCTTCACAATCTGAACGAAACATGACGACGAAATTTTGGAATTTTCTAAAATTATTTTTTGTGCAATCAGGTTATTTTTGCCAAAGAACCTCTTAGAACTGAGAGATTTGGAAGCGCAATACAACGAACAGGGAAATGAAATTAAGTTACATGCTGGTATGACTTTTTATAAATAACACTTTTTGGCGTGGCCGTCAGGATATAAACGCAATTTTTTCGCCAGTGTAATTGTTTTTGTGCTTTTTACAGTATTGTAAAAAATAATATTTATTTGTTTTTGGTTTGAAGAACGAAATTTTTTATTATAAGAATGTAACGTCAAGCGGACTAATAAGTTTAAAATGTATAAGAACAAGAAGAGACGAATAAAACCTTTGTCATTATGCATTTAATAAACAATTTTGATTATAAACGCATATTTTATCTTCTTTTTTATTTTATTTTTTTCAAAAAAAAATATAAAAACAAATCAATTGTATCTGTTTAAAAATTAAATATTTTGGTAAATTAAATTTGAACCAATTAGTCTAAAATGTTTGTGTCGCTTTCTTGCTAAACATTCATCAAATATTGAAAATCATAACATTAGCCAGATGTAATTTTTCCTCTTGTCTTTTTACCCGTTATAACCTATCAATTTTTAAATATTACTACTATGATCAAAATTACGAAATTGCTAAGAATTTCGATGATAAAAGCTGGACAACAAACTCAAGACAACTCAAGTTTATTTTTTAAGGTTTTTAAAACTGATTTTACCAGGTTGTCCTTAATCATATTATGCTGCACTGGCCCCTATTAGTAGTGAGTGCTAATATTGTGCAAGATCATATGAACAGCAATTTCCATTTTATAAAGGAAGATTGGGATATCTTTACAAACAAACAACTGATTTCTATGGCATACTATTATTATTTATTTTTACATGTAGTTTTATTCAATTCTCTCACTAAAGATAAATTCTATCAAGGTGAAAATAGATGAGTGGTAAAGTAACCACTCGTTTTTTCAGAAAATATCACGTGCAGAGAAACACATGACGCAACTAAATAGTAATTGGTTACATAACCGCTGAAAACTTTTTTTAATTTTTCTCGCTCGCGGGTTTATTGTTGATTTCTTCCTGGCTGAAATCGGTGACGCCCTTAATTTCAGCCTGGAAGACTTTAGTTTTAGATTGCTATCGTTTTTTCTAGTCTCTAAAAATTTTTCATTAATGTGTGATTATAAAATTATTGTTATGATGTCCGATATAAAAACTTTTATATACTTGCTTCTGCTTATATATCTTGAAAAAAAAAACGTTAACATGTAAAAAAATTAATTTACTATAATCTCTCTTTTCTATTTTCAAATCTAATCTAAAACTCCTATCTTCACATTGATATAAATATAGAACAAAAAATAGGATCTTTTCATAAAAAGAGATATACTCACTTTAAAACATTTTTTAGATCACATACAAAACAATTTATTCTAAAAAATGAAACTAATTGAAGCTATCGAATTAATGCCAAATTATATAATGACGAACACATAAAAATTTATATATATTTTTTTTTATATTTTTGGAACCCAAATCAAGTTTTCTTAAAATCTGCTTAGTAGAAATCTTTTTTTTGGAAAAAATGTGTGTAAAAAACAACATTGGAAATAACCTACCGGTATTCTCGTTAATAACTCGTTGCCGATTTAATTTTTGGTTTAAAACAATTTTTTCTCAGTGTGACCTAATACATTGATTAGTATTAATAAGAAATCAATAAAAAATACACTATGAATTGGTATACTGCGCCATTAAGTTGTGTTTTTTTTTGCCTAAATATAAAAAAATGTTAAATAACAAATAATATTTTGTATAACCCAAAAATATAAACACGTTCTAAAACACTAAAAAGATGTAAAATTTGATATTGATTTTTTAACATTTTGTTGTTATTTGTGTGCAGTAAAATTTGTTTTACATGACATTTTATAGCAATTGCAACCAAAGTTAGTTTTATTTATGCGTTGCTTGCTCATAATAACTTTGGTCTCAGTTTGTGCTTGCTTGATTGTTTTTAATATTTTTTCACTTCTTTGTATCTAACGTTAACTCATGGAAATTTTAACTTATTTTACACAATGTTTGAATCAAGTTAACTTAATACCTTGTTTTATCTTGCTTGCCACTTTACCAAATTGTATTTTTCATAGTCTTTATGTTGAAATTTCATGTGCAGGAAGCTAGATTTTGTCGGTTTTGTTTTTGTTTAATATATTTACAGGAAAGTTTTATGCTTCTAAACCAAAGTCATATCTGTACAATGTTCAACCAAGTTTATAATGCACAATCTGGGTTTTATGGGTGTTGTGAAACTGTATTTGGACTGTAGTTGGGTGGGGGGTGTAAACTTTTAATAATATAGAAGGATTAAAATCATAGGTGAGAAAGGGGGGCAGGGTGGGGTTCACCCCCCCCTAGCCTTGAAATTTTGGGACCCCTTTCCCTAGACGAAAACATAGGGGCCCTCCTCCCCCAGATTTCCGAATTTGTTACCCCTGACACCCCTCTAGATTTTAATATCTGATCTCCCCCCTCCCCCCTCGGGAAAACTTTAGGTACTTTTTTATATTAAATTTTCTTCCAAAAACTTGAATTTTTAACACATATTCATGTTTTACCCTTTATACACCAGAATATCGCTTTTTATTCAATAAAATTTAGTATTATTCTATAAACAACAATTATTAAAATTATTATGGTTTAAAACTGTTTTGCTTTGGACACCGGACCCCACCTGACAGGCTGACCCCACTCTAGATTTCAAAATTTCCCACCCCGGGTCGACCCCCCTAAAAAGCTAGGGGGGTCCGGACCCCCTCTCCTAGAATTAAAAATTTGATTTACCCCGGGTAGCCCCCCCTACCTGCCGGAACCGTTTTCACCTATTAAAATTAATAATGTTCCCGCCCTCCGTCCAATATCACGCTGCGATCATTAAAGGTGGAGAGAGCTCCTCATCTTCGCGTTTTTATTAAGCGATTTAAAAGTTTAATTAATTTATAGGACTATTTTTACGCTTTTAATATATTTTGGAAAAAAAAAGTTTACAAAAAAATTTTGACAAAATAATTTAAGGCATTAAAACATACATGGGCAAGTTGGTCCGGAGTGGAGAGAGGGGGGGTTCAAACCCGAATCGGGGGGGGGGGTTAAAATCCCAGAAACGCAAAATACCCATATTGCTTTTTTCTGGAGTGCATTTTACCCATGTCGTTTTTCGATTTTAAAGAAGAATTAGGTAAAAAGCACTAATTTTAGGTCAAAAAGCCCTTTTTATTGCATTTTTGAGCTTTTTATTGTTTAAAACAATTTATTGTTTAGAACATTCATTTTGACCTCAAAACTTAAGTTTGGAGGCAGTTAGAAGTCATTTTAAAGACATTTTTTTCTTTATTTTTCTAAAATTGGGGGGTTAACCTTCCCACCCCTCCACTTCTGAGTGGGAAGGGGTTAAACGTAAACCCCCTTCTCAAAATTTGGGGGGGTTAACCGCCCAACCCCCATGCCCATGTAGGCATTAAAATTCTTTATTTACTCATGAAATTAGTACAAAATATGAAGGAGCCCGAAAAAAAACATAGCCTGGCTTCGAAGCTCGGGGAACCATTACTAGTAAAAATATTGAAAGGAATTCTCGGTACATTTTGCTGTGTTTTTTTTTAATTCGTTTGTAGGAAATCAAATGTTATTAAATTTTTAAGCTAAAAAAACGGAAAAGATTTTGGATGTTAAATTTAAATAAAAATTATTTGCTGAATATTGTTTTCCATTGATTTTAAAATAAAGGTTATCATTTGCACAATTTAAGGCTTGTCCTCAGACAATCTAGGAGTTTGATAACGAAAAAGAGTTATATAAAAAATTTCAGTAACAAAAAAATTAATAGGGAGCAGAAATTTGCATAGTGTGCTTTTGTATTGAATACTAAAGCACTGAATTTTGTCGTGGAGTGCTTGCAACACACCACTTCAGGTTTATTTTTAGTGAAACAACTTTAGCCAAAAATGAGGGCTGAGTGAAGTTTTTCCGTAGTTAAAAAGCACAAAACAAGTCTGTCTCATATTTTTGCTTTAGAAAGTGGTTATTTCCAAAATAAAGTATTGGAAATAGGTAAAACACTCTAAAAAACAATGCTGTAATAATGCATTTTTTAGATTTTAACCTGTTTCTCACATTTGCTTGCACTATAAACCAACTTGGCATGCATGGGTTGATCCCTACTGGAACCGATTTCCTCGATTTATTAGACAATTTACTCTGAATCTACTGTAAGGTACGTTGTGCCTGTAATACAGTTCTAAAACTGTTAAAACTTATCAAGTTTGAACCCATGATTCAAGTTTCTTGGAAAAAAATTTTTTTTAGGATTCTGTAGCCATCGAAATTTACGTTCAGTATTATAAAAGTTATGTGTAACTTTTCTTTGTTTTTTTTTTGTTTTACTACAAAGGTATTTTTTAATTTGATAATTATATTTTGGGATTGATATAATTAGTGACAATCTCTAAACTCAGATGACTTTCTCTTTCAATAAAAAAAAATTTGTAAACAAATATTTTTATAGCTTGTATGTGAGTAAAAATTGGATATTTTATATTGTACTTGCGTTTATTTTGTAAAACTCTATTACTATATTTATATTGTGCGTACGTAATGCAGTGTGCTATGATTATACAAAAATGATTGTAACAATAAAAATATTGTCAGCTTGATAAAAATGCAGTTACTGATAGAACAGTTTCTTATTGCATTTACACGCGAAGAGTTTTTGTTTATTAATTTTAATTTAACGCAAAACAAATATATATATATATAATCAATGGTACAATTATCGTCGCAAACCGCCGAATTACGATACTAAGTGCCTAACTTCAGGCATATTGTCTTATTAGAGAAAAATCATGTTATTTTTGTTTTTCTTTATATTCCAAATTATGTAGAATAAAAACACAGTCATACATAAAATGGTTGTCAACTCGGTTAAATATTAGAAAAGAGTGAAAAGATTTGGAGACGGAAGAGCCACGGGTACTAAAGAGCCGAAAAAAAGGGACCTAAGAGCCACACAAAGGTCACCTTAGAGCCAATGGAGAAAAGCAAAGAAATGAGGCGAAAGAAATGGCGGGACCTTAGAGCTGGGTACTAAAGAGCCAGAATAGGGGTCTTAAGAGCCCGAAAGGAAGGCACATAGGGATCCAAGAGCCTAATGAGAGCGGACCTGTTCACAAATAACCTTTACAAGAGGGACCAAAGAGCCAAAAGTAAAAAAAAACCATAGTAGACTACTTTAAAAAAAATAAAAAGTTTTAACCTTGAAATTTGTTAGTAATTATTTGTGATAAAATATCTTTTTCATGCCTCGGAATTAACAAATTTAATTCTAATTAATCAATTTTTCTCTCTGTCTTGGTATATTCCTCAAGGTATTTCTTGACGACCGATGGACAAAATGGGCTATTTAACATTTTAAACTTTGACCAAATCGATTTAAATTATCTCGAGTTAAATTTATTTAATTTACAAATCACTATAACAAAAAAAAATTTTAAAAAATGTTTTCAGTGAAAACAATTATATTGGCGCGTTCGTAAGGACTTAAGGCTGGTTCATACTTATGTAAAAACGTCCTTTGGACAAAGTCCAAAGGACGTTCTTACATACGTTTATACGCTGTATTTGTCCTTTGGACTAGTTTTTACATAAGTATGAACCAGCCTTAATACAACACAAAATAGCCGATAAAGTTTTTTTTAATATTCGAAACAGGCTAAAAAATTACAAAAATTTATGGTAACATTTTTTGTTAAATCAGTAATACATTACTAATAATGTGAAAAATTTTTACTAACGTATCAAAGAATCGTATGAAAATATCCAGAAAAATTAACTGATGTACCCTAACAAAATGCGTTGCATATTTTACAATGTGAACAAGTCTAAAAATATAAAAACGCTCATATAACGGAAGCGTTCTAAACACTTTGCAAATGCAATTTAAAAAAACGTAAGGTATTCTGTGGATTTACCAAGATTTATTATTTTTCGCCATTGCCGGGATTTAAAATACCGTCGATAAAAATCACCTGAGGGGATGCAAATGCTTTTTTTTCGCCATCTCGTCAAAAAACAAAGGTGTTTAGTTTTTCAAAGGTGGATTTACCAAAATCTATCATTGTTTGTTATTGCTGGGATTGAAACAAATCACCTGAGGGGATTGTATAGAACACCCGCGCCCCGGTTTCTTTAAAGGGTGTGTAAAATTTTAAACGGCGTTCGGACTTTTTCCCGACTGCTTTAAAACTTTTCGAACGAAATGATCGGAGTTTAACGGGATTCTTTAGCGCGGCAAGCAACTCCTCATCAATATATTTTTTAGAAGCAAATTACTCTCTATTCCGCCAGTTTTCAACGGTCGCCGTTTGGCCCGGTTTTCCGGACTGAAAGTTCGGAAATATTTCTTCCCTACTTTTTTCCTGCAAAGCGGCGGAATTTTTGTTGGATTTTATAGCTATTTTATTTTGTTAAAATGTATTAAAGAGGTGCGCTTCTGAGTATACGTATTAAATAATAAGAGGGTAAATATGCAACTATTTTGTTTGTTTATAGACATATTTACTGAAAGTAAGGCCCACGCAGTTAAGTTAATCTAAGGGAAATATCTAATTGACTTTGTTTCTGAAGAAGGTGCATGGGGCATATTCGATATGTGGCCCCAATATGATATTCGGGCTATATTTTTGAAATTAAAATAACAGATTCGCAGACTGTAGTTATAATAACGCCCTAGGCACTAAAAATGAGATTATTATTCTACCACCGCCCAGCCATCTCCGCTATCGCTAAGTTCTAAGGTGACGACCTTAAACCCGTATGCTTCAAAAAACCTAAAGTAAAGTTTAAAACTAAACTACATATGTTTTGGCTGTAACAAAATCGCTACATAATAATGTATATAAAATAATGGTAATTTATCGTTTAATGATGGTGTTAAAATCTCAGGAACTAACAATACAGTTGGGTCTTTTTTATCATTTTTAATTTATTTCTTGCTTCGTAATTTTTACTGCAATTTGAACTTTAACCAAAATAAGTAAAGCTTAATAATTTTTCTTTTGAATTTCATCTTAACAATTTTTGTTGAAAATTTAACTGCGAGTAAAATTGCATTTTTATATTGTTTAAAGTTTTCATGGTTATTTTCTTCACAATAAGTTTAGTAAAATATACATTTGGTACACCTAAAAATGTAAGGTTACATAAAACTTGTACAATATTAAGGAGAATTAACGCGAACGATTTTTAGTTCTTTCTAAATTTTAAAATTGAAATATTTATTTTTTCAAGTTGTAATTATTTCTACGCCAATGATTTATAGACCAATCTCTCTTAGCAAAACTCCCACTGCACAAAAATCAATTAAGCGCGTAGTCTGGAGCTACAATGTATCGAAAGAAAAAATAAATAGAAACCGTAGAAAAATTTTAAAATTTAGGTAATCATTTTTCAATGGCGGACTTTTGATTAAAATTTTAAAATATCCAGGAAAAATTTTTGAATTAAAAAACAATAAATGCTGCAAAAACACAACCACAATCATAAATTCCAGCAAAAGACGAAACAAAATTTCGAAAAACAGCTTTATATTAAATGGAACAGTATGAAGCTACAATAAGTCTGAAAACTTAATGCCAGAAAAGACTGAAACAAGTCTCTTTAAAACAAGCAAATTAATAATATTTTTTTTAAACTTTCAGAAAAACACCAACAGCGTGGATAAACAATCACTTTTACTTTAACAATTACTTTGCCATTTAATTTTTTATATATAATAGATAGAAAACATTTTAAAAAAAGTCGCCTTATATTAAATCTAAATTTTTCAAGATTTTTCAGACTTCGATCTGAATATTTGGTTTTAAATAGACGTTAATAATATTAATATTATCTTTGTACCGTTGCGGTGGCGTGTGACTTAATTAACACCGTCGTATTAATAGCTTTTTAACCCATGCGAAAATTTATCCACGCCGTTGTTGTTTTTCTGGAAGTTTAAAAAAATTTATTATTAATTTTCTTGTTTTAAAGAGACTTGTTTCAGTCTTTTCTGGTGTTATGTTTTTAGACTTATTGTAGCTTTATACTATTCCATTTAATATAAGGCTTTTTTCGTAACTTTGTTTCGTCTTTTGCTAGAGTTTCCGTCTTTTAAAACATTGGATTCAATGTCATTTTTCAATAAAATGAGTAAACAACAAAAAATTTACAAAATTTTTTTTAAACCTAATATAGTATCAATACAAGCATTTCAATATTCAAAAATTAAATATATTTTTTAAAAGTATATTGTACAAGATTTTTGTCTCGCTTTGTTGATGTTACAAAAATACGACGCCTTATGTGAGTTGTAAAAGTAAAGTCAGAGAGTGATTATGTAACACAGAACGTGTATTGTCTATATTTGTCAGACAAGTCATGTATTGTCTATATTTCATCCAAAAAACTAAAAACGAGTAATTTCTTCGCAATTTTTTTTAAACTCCCTAAATTTGATCCCATATTTCCAGACGTCACATGGCTGACCTTATATAAATGTAGAGACAGAAGACGAACAATCAGAATTGAGTGGTTATAATGTTTTAAAAATTTAAATCCCAGGCTTTCAGTAGATATAAAAAATTCAATTAAATTTAATTTTTTTTAAAGAGCACGCAAGGTTTACACCTTTTTTATTAATATTATATGTTTATTTAAGTTAAAATAACATTAAAAAGAAAAAAGAGCGACGAAAAGATGTTTAATAACTTATTACTGCTTTTCATGCCCACGGGACCACCCCCGCCCCCCCCCCACCCTTTCTAGAAACAATCCCCTCCTCCTCTTCCTCTTCTTCTTCTTCTTCTTCTTCTTCTTCTTCTTCTTCTTCTTCTTCTTCTTTCTCTTCCTCCTCCTCCTCCTCCTCCTCCTCTTCCCCCCCCCCCAAAAACAAAACCCGCGCGACAACCCCCGTCCCCCGTGATATTTTAAAAGCGGCACGTTGAGCTTTACTGTGCTGCGGCAGTCCTTTGTCCTAGAATTGTTCTATACAATTTAAAAGAAAAATTGTTATTGTTGCCGCTTGGCTATTACTGAGGGATAAGAGATATGTTTGCTCTTTCCCATAAGTATTAGCGGTTTTTTATCAAAAGGTCACTAATTATAGCCAAAACCTAAAAAAACAACCTCATGAAATTGTTTATAACGTTGTAAAGTTACTGCATACGTAATTAATGGAGTTAAATCGGTCGGACACAAGTGTCCTAATACCTAATACAAAACTTAGAAAAAAAATTGACGTTTTTCACATGAGCACAGATTTATTTGCGGATACTAGAGTAAATATCGCAATGAAATCAGGTTTACGGCCAATTTTGCATTTATGTTCAAAAAATCTACTCCGAATATTAGCCACAGCAAAAAATTTTTGGGGGACCCCAAAAATAAAAAAAAACACGAAAGTCTAAAGTTAAGCAAAATAACATTACAAGCTAAACATGTTTAGGAAAAATTTTTAGGTTTTTAATATCAGAAAAAATATGAGAAATTGTATGGTTATCAAGAATTTATGTAGTTTTTATTGCCGAAGAATCTATGTACGAATTTGTTTTTTAGCATACGCCATCAAGAACGGTTAACCGCGCAGTGGCTTAACCCATTTAATATAAGGGAAAGAGCGCTCCGCGCTCTTCCCTGATGAAAAAAAAAAAAAAAAACTAAAAATTTTGGTTTCAGAACGATATAATTATGTAATGCATTTTCATTTGTGTTTTTTTAATTTGATTAATTATCAGGTAAAAAAAAAACAAAATAAAAACCCCAAAGCACCTTTGTATTGCTTATTAAAACCAGTTATCGTGGTGCTAAAACTGTCCTACTGTTTTAACCCAGTAGTAAGACGTCTATGACGTAGTAATATGAGTATGATGAGTATGAGTCTATGACGTCAAATTTAGAAAAAAATACATCCGGAGAAGATTATTGGTCTTATTGCAAAATGTCATTTGGTTTTAAGGACACATTGTTATGAAGAACAACAAGGGAAATTCAAATATACACAAAGGTTTTGAAGAGGATTTTGCATGTAAAAGAAGGCGAGATAAAAACCGACGCCAAAAATACTTAAAAATTTCTTACAAGATACAATTTTTTGAACACAAAACATAAAATGGTAATTATAATACGCCGATAGAATAATGCCTCATAGAATAAACTGAATATTAATCAAAAGTTTCAGTTTATTAATAAAATGTACATCTCCATCCAAATTTAATCCCTCATTGCACGGCTAATTGAACTCATTGAGCTCATTGAACCTTTTTTTTAATTTTTAACGGAGAATTTGAGAGGAGATGTGTACGGTTTTACTAATGGATTTATGAATTATTAGTCAGTTTACTCTATGTTGTATTCAATTTTTCTATGACAATTGCCGGTTCATATTTTTTTTTAAAATATTTTTCGTAAGAAATTTTCGGGTATTTTTAATGTCCGGTTTTATTCGCCTCTTTTTTAATAATATCATTTTACAAAATCCTTTTCGAGATCTTTATGTACATTTGGATTTCCGTCGTAATTCTTCATTGGCCAATTTTTTTCTGAAAATTTTTGCCAATCTTTGAATCTCACGTAAGCGAGATTGAGATCTAAAAAGTGCATTCACAAATATTAAATCGCCTTAATTCTTTGGTTAGCAAAACATGCAAAAATGCTGCACGTACTATTTCTCATACTAAACGACCAATCAGCTGCGCTTGACCCTATGCTTATACAAATTAAACGACACTGTATGCAGATTATTTTTTACGTGAGATCCAACCATTAATGTCGTTAGTGATTTCTAAGGTGGAGCATGTGCTGTTTTAATCAAAAGGAAAACTAAGTTGATGACATTAGATTTAATAAAATAGAATTTGAGAAAGATTACTGGTGCTGTTGTAAAAAGTGTCGATGTTGCCCGAATCATATACACTCATTTGCTATTTTAGAAAAATTTTGTCAATTAACGTCGTTCGTGAAAGTCCAAGATTTTTTATAGCCAATAGGCACCTTGCACTGGAACTCAGTTTATACATGAAGTATGCAATATACATAGTCGTAACCATAATGGATAATTACCGTACTCCTACTTATCTTTTCGTAGTATGCAGATCAACCCTCGAAAGCGCGCGAAATTTCGATCGGTTGATCTGCATACTACGAAAAGATAAGTAGGAGTACGGTAATTATCCATTATGGTTACGACTATGTATATTGCATACTTCAGGTATAAACTGAGTTCCAGTGCAAGCTGCCTATAGAAAAAGAAGTCGATGAATTCAGATTTGGAAAAATGGAGTTCGAGGAAGATTACCGGTGCTGTTGTAAGAAGTGTCACGTGGTGACGGGCACGTACATCATCGGCAGCCTCCATTTGGTTCTGGCGGTGGGAGGTTTCATCCGCTCTGTAGTCGGAATGGCCCAGCACGAGTTCAAAGAGAGCCTAACCGAAGTCAAGTAAGATTTTTCGATGTACGGTAACTGACTTAATTTCGGCCACTTTTTTATTTTTCCGGATAAGTTTTTTCTGGCTTTTTCCAATCGACCCACGATTCGGTCTAAAAATCAAACAATAGCTATTTTTGTTATTCCAGTACGAAATTTTAAAATTTATGTTACACTTAAAGATCAATGAGGTTTAAAGTGTTTTTTATAGTGGCCGAAATTAAGGCGCGCCATTAACTTCGGCCACCTAGAAAAAACTGGCCATAACTATTGCCAAACTGAACAATAAAAATTTTTAAAGGTTGCAAATTTATCCTTAGGTATTGTTCTTGGTACATTAGCTTAATTTTTCCCGTTTGTAACCTTTAATAGTTATTAGCAAGACTTTAAATAATTATGTCAAAACCTTAAAAAACAAGTTTTAATAACTTGTATTTTTTGTTGAATTTTTATTTTTGGCTTAAAAAACATCAAAAAAGCCAAACGAGCAAAAAAATCTTTATAAATACGGTAGTACGATGATATTTAAAAACAGTAAAAAACGGTAGGTTCTTTCACCTAATTTTTAAGGTGGCCGAAATTAACGGGATCCTAAAATGGGCAGTTAGTTAAACGCGTTGCAAAGTGATTTTGAAGAAAATATCAAAACATGAAAATTAAGAACTTTGAGCCTTAAATAGAAGATATTTTAAGGTTATATTGTGCTTCGTTCAAAATTTGATGCAGTTTAAACACAAAGCAAAATTTAAGAAAATCACAAAAAAATCACTTTTTGCATGAAAATGTTAAATAAAAAATTTTTTGCAAAAACACTTTATTCAATATTAATCCAGTTACTTTTGTATTTTAAAAATAAGCCAATTTTTTAACTCTCTAAATTGATGGCCAAAATTAAGGCCTGGCCGAAATTAAGTCAGATACCCTACACCGACTTGCATTGTTCCCCAAATATTTGAGCCCTTAGCTCCGGAGCAACACTGGGAACTCTGCCCTAGTTTTGTTTAAATTTCATAAAAAACTTCAAAAAACAATGGCACAGAATATTCTAAAAGGTTTTGTAATAACTAAATTTTTTTGATGTTTTAAAAGGATTTTAAGGATCCTCAAAATATCATATATGTTTTGTTCTGTGGGAATGGTTGTGGGAGAAGCTGTTATAATAACTTTTAGCCGATTAGCGGTTGGGAAAAAGTTGGATTTCCAATGGATGAAAGATCTCCATTTATTCCCAAGCCCTAATTAGCTAAAACTAATTCTATAAGGTCATAGGTCACAGGCCACCTTGTGAAGGTCTTTAACACTGAACAATTTCCTTTTAAATGGGAGGGTTTTGACTATCGTGTAAAAATAAAATAGTTCTAAAACAACATAAATTAACAGAAAATAACATAAAATATGTTTTTAGCTCAATTAAGTTTGAAATAATTCATAAAATGCGAAGCCCTTTTTGTCTTACATAGCTGGAGTTCTGAAGCTTCTACTGCTTTCTTATTTATATACTTCAATACTAAATTCTTTAAATAATGTAATGGTTTCTACTGAGGAGGTCCTGCTATTACATTTTTAAGAGTTTTCAAAAAATATGTTTAGGATAAGAAGCTAAACATATTTTTGATGTGTTTAATTGTTTTTTAATTGATAAAATATACGTTAAATAAACTTTTTATGTCTATTTTTTATGTTTTATAATTAATTTTACATTTATGTTATAGTTTTATAGTTTTCCTACCATTCCACACTTTTTATTCATACGGTTTGTTATCATCACATTTAACTTGAAATTAAGCATCTTCAGAGTAGTTAAAACCCTCCCATTTAAACGAAAATTGTTAATATTTTTCACAGAGTTATAACGTTATAGAATAACTTTTAGCCAATTGGTTTTAATGAAAAAAGGAGATCTTTCATCCATTGGAGATTACATAATTTTCCCAAGCACTTATTGGCTAAAAGTGATCCAGTTAGCTCCTCCCACAACCATTTCCACAGAGTAAAACATATATGACGTGATCACGAATACTATATGACATTTTGAAGTTCTTTAAAATCCTCACGTGATAATTTTTTTCGTTTAATTTTATTGGTATTTACTTTTTTTCTGTTTATTAAATTATATTAGAGGATAGGAAAAACATCACTAAAAACTTTAAAAATCACTAAAATATTTTTTTAGAATCGGATTTTTACTCAATTTGGTGTTTCTGCCCATATGGATCATAACCGTTATTATACTGTTTGTTGGATTAAAAAAAGAACGTGAAAAATATTTAATTCCACATTTAGTCGCTTGTGTAAGTTACCTAAAATATTCACTGAATTTAAATAGACAATGCATATACAATCAGCTTTTGCATTATTCTTTAGTTTTTGTATCATAAAAAATACCATACCTCAAATTTCAGGTAAAATTAACATATTTCGGTTGCATATTGCTCAATAAATCACAAACTAGGTAAAGCCACAAAGATCTTCAGACCTTTAAAGATTTTTAAAGATTTTTTCAAAGAAATCTTTGAAATTTTGTTTGCTTTATTGATTTTTGCTCAGCGTCCATTGGCTAAAATAAATCTTATTTGCTTCTTAATTTTGAATCCTTATGATATGACATTTTAGGCTCTTAAAACTTAACAACTAGCCTTGAAAAATGCTCTAAGAATAGAGCAGGAAAAAGGGGCGATTTTTCCCCGGGCGTATGTTTAGACAGAAAAGATGTGGACTAGTCGGTCGATGTGACTCTAATTATGGTTGGCGCGGTACCACGGGGGAATCGCCCCGTGGCGCTCCCGCGCCACCCATGAAGTTCAAATAAAGAAGGATTTTGCTACCATCGTATCTATTTCATTTTTTTCCTGACCAAGTTTAGTGTTAAATTTGATGATGAAGTCATTTATAATTGTTCAAATATTTCCGATGAGTGACTCTATCGTATAAATAACTCATGTGTTAGTGAAATATGTCCACTTAAAATTTATTTACAATACATATTGCCTAATATTTTCGTATTTCACAGTCCATAAATAATGTAAGTACTATATTCTGTACAAAAATAATTTCGACGGAAAAATTAAATTTTGCTGCTTACATTTCACTAAAAATAGTTTTAAAGCTGGTTCACACTTCATCCAACGTGTCCAATCAATAAACTCCAAAGGGAAAAATTCAAAAGAAAAATGTTTAAATATATTCAAATTTTGTCCGAAGTGTCCAAAGTACTTTTAAACTTGATAAATTTCCCGATAACAGACCAAAAGACAGTTCAAAAAATAGCCCAAAAGACAAGTGCAAAGCACAAAGTCCAAAGAACAAAGTCCAAAAGACAATTTATGTCAAGCCAAAATTTTCTTTTATAGACAATCTAAAGGCGTTCTTCGGACAATATTGTCTTTTGGACATCCAAAAATTCTTTTGGACTACTAAAACAAGGTAGGAATATTGGAACTTGTGTTTTTTGACAGTTTTGGTGAATTTGAACTGTTCTTTGGAGATATATAAAGAGGCGTTCATATACTTAGTCGAAAAACCTTTAACTTTTCCCTAAGGCTTTTGTCCTTTGGACACTATGGATAAAGTATGAAGCAGCCTTTAGACAGGCCAAAGTTCTTTTTGGACAATCCAAAGGTGTTTTTTATAGTATTTTGGAAAGATGTCCTTTTGATAAATTACACTTTACAGTATGTCTTTAAATACTGTCCAAAAATTGTCTAGTGCCGGAAAATGTCCAAAACTGTCCAAAACGCAAGTTGAACTATTTTAACTTTGTGTTGTTAAACTTTGTGTTGTTGTATAACAGTGGATTGTGCAAAGGACAGCTTTGCATGGTCTAAAGAACACTTTTAGATTGTCAAAGAACATTTTTGGATTTTCCAAAGAACAAATTTGGCTTCTCTGAAGGATAACTTTGAATTTGTCCAAAATTCTCCTTTGGTCTTTTTCTTTGGACTTTTGTCTTTGGACTGTCCTTTGAAAAGTATCAACCAGGCTTAAAAAATGTCCTTTGCACTCTGTCCTTTTGACATTTTGGCCGAACTATGAACCAGGCTTTAGACGGAAATTTTATTGACTTATAGATAAATTTTAACAATAAATTGATCTATCGTTGAAATAATCACATTTGTTAGTGAAATATACCCAGGGGGCCCAAACTCCGCTAGTATACAAAAATAGGATGCGCGCCACTTTTTGTTTTCGCTATATCTTTTGAGCAAACTATCTGTGAGCATTAGAATAATAATCATAAGAAGAAGAAATAGAAAAAGAAGAAGAAGAAGAAAAAGAAGAAGAAGAAGAAGAAGAAGAAAAAGAAGAAGAAGTAGAAGAAGAAGAAGAAGAAGAAGAAGAAGAAGAAGAAGAAGAAGAAGAAGAAGAAGAAGAAAAAGAAGAAGAAAAAGAAGAAGAAGAAGAAAAAGAAGAAGAAGAAGAAAAAGAAGAAGAAGAATAAACTAAACTGTAAGCGAAATAAGTGTTGATTTGAAATAGAAATAATTAAAGCAATAGCAAACACACCAGAAGATTACATAGTTCGACATGTTCGATTTGGAAATATATTTTGTAAATTGATTTTGTTATTTTAAAACTTATTTTAATTAACAAAGACAAGAATTTTTAAATCACCAGAAAATCTTATTTTTGAAAATACAAGTCGTTCTATAAAAACTTTTGCAGCATGTAACGTTTTAATTATGCAAGAATCGCGTTAACTATTAAAAAACGCTTAATCCCAAAAATTCATTTTATTTATTGATATATTTTTTATTTATATTTATTGATATAATTTTTAATTTATTTTAACTTTTACTTATTACAAATTTCTTAAACATATTAAAAAAAGTATTCATAAATTATTATAATGTTAAAAAATTTAAAATAAAGAGAATTTTTTTAGTGACTTTTTATGAAACCAATTTCAAAGGACAATGTTTTCTTTATGGAAAATAGATTGTTAGAAAAAAATGCATTCACATTATTGCCGGGACCGTCGCGGCGCGGGACCGTCGTGTTTTTTTTTTCTGCAAAAGATATGTTTTTTAGGCTTTGAGTACTAAATGATTTTCTTTTTTTTCGACTTTTAACGATTTGTCCGACAAGCAAATGTAAACGATTATCGCTTGTTTTGTTAAAAGTTCGCTAAAAAAATTTGTTGTTGGTTTTTTTGCTCTGTCTAAAACTTTTATGTTAGAAAATCAATGCTGTAATTAGTATCTTCTGTTTTTTTAAAAACCGTAATGATATGTTTTTTATGCTCTTCCACCAATTTTTTTAGAAGACCTACAGTCTGAATGACACATACTTTATCACAATCAGAGGAAAACACTTATCTGACAAGCCTTTTTGTCACGTAAGATACTTTCAGGATGCCTATTTACAAAAGTCTTTGATTTTGATAATTACAACACGTGTTCTATGTTTTGTAAAAAAATTTTTTTTATTTTTAAATAACAATTAATATAAATCACAAAAATAAACGGCAATCATTTAGTTTATTTTTTGGTCTTATCATTTATGGTGCTAGATTTTAAAATATTTGACAAGTTTTTTTATATTTTCATATATTACTGCTAAAGCTTATTAATGTTTAATTTTTGCAAATCTGCAAAATAGTACATTTGTTTTAAAATTAGAAACACAATTGTTTTGGGACGTTGTAAAAAAATTATTTCTAACATATTGAAGACATAACAGTAGTTTACAATGTAAATCCGCAAAAAATTCATTCAAACTCAAATGAAAACCTAAACATGTATCAAAAAAGTTTAAAACCCTTAAATCATTGTTGTTTTAGAAATTGTTTTAGAATATAAATATTTGATTTTTTTAATTCAAATTTTACAAACAACACAAGTTTAAAAAGAAAACGAAACTACGTAGCATCTGAATTTTAAAATTTTAACAACAATATATACATACGCTTTTGAAAATGGCTCTACCTTTAAATATAGCATGAGAAAAGGAGGATTTTACCCCAAGAATGTGTACAAATAGAAACAATTATACCAAATGGACTGGCATAATTTTATAAAAAGTTGAAAATATGAATATAATATCCATTGAAAATCGTGAAATCACTTTTTTTATCGTAATGATTAATTTAACTGCAAAAATGCTTTTTAACCTTTCCGATTTTTATGAAAGCGCATCTGTTGTTTCAATTTCGGTAAGAAATGCTGATCACTGCGGCAGAAAAACAAAATTAGTTTAATTTCTTAAGGTTATTAAATATTACATTTTTATTCTTGTAAGGACTTTTCAGATATATTAACAAGAATAGGAATTTTCCTCTTGGGAATTATATGTTTTTTTTTTCAAAATCAGTAATTCTAAAAACTTAATAATTGATTGTCAATTAAATTTCATTTCATAATTAGATCTCAACAATTATAGATAAACATAAATCTAAAGATTCATTTTACCACACAAAACCAAAATTTATCGATTGACAGATTTTAATACACATATCTAGCATAACAAAATTTGAGGCGGTCCTGCCTATAAATCACATGTAAATTGGATGTTTTTTTTATTATTTTTTTTATTAAATTTGAAGTGCTAAAATATTAACGTCACTTTTAATTACAAATTTAGGCATTACAAGGAGTTTTTATCTGGTGCGCCCAACAATTTTACATATAAACAACCTAGGCTACTTAAAAAATACTTTGAAAGATAGCCAAAATTACAAAATATCAAATTTGTTTAATATCTTTAATATTTTTAATATATCAAATTGGTTTAATATTATTGTTAATTATTTAATTGAAAATGCGTAAAACTATTAGTTTATTACAAATTTTGATTTATAGCGACAGGATCGCCGACCCCAAACTTTGTTGTCTAAGTTATTTTGTTGTCTAAGTTACTTTGTTGCATAACAATTTATAGTAATCATTCATTATTACATAATTTTTTAAACCAATACTCAGCACTTTCAACAATTTTAAGTAAAATTTATAACTATTTTAATCTTTATATAGTTAATTAGCAATTATTTTAATTTATAGTATGTAAAAAATTTTTTATCTTAATTTCTAAAGTAAAACAGTTTTAATATAATATTTTTAAAAATATTTGGTTAAAGCTAGTATCTTCTTAATAACATCCCCACCTCTTTCTTCCTATTAATCCATAAGAAGCGGTTTCTAAAGAAAAATTTAGAGTTTGTATTTTAATTATTAATTTGCCACTTTTAATTAGATTTTGCATATCCACAGTATCAAAACAATGAATTTATCAGCATATAAGATAAAGAACACGAAGTTTATTCACTGCTGACAATCCTAAAATTTTCTCCGAACATACATACGTTTTAAACTTCCCGTGCTGTATTTTTCAAAAAAAAACAAAATAACGAAATGAAAATTCAATTGGTAGAAAACCTTAAAAAATTTCCAAATTATCAAAATCTTCATAAATCGCCGAAAAAATCTTCTATTTAATGTGCATAAGAAGTGCGCTGGGAAAAGTTGTTACTAATTAACCAAGAGTGCGAAGCCCAACAACAGTAAAATTTTGTCGAAATCTCGAAAACTATTATAAAAAAGCAACACCTGTCAGTTAGCGTCTATTTTTCGCTTTCAGCAAAGGGAAGTTTTAAAACAATGGAAATTTTTTATATCATTTTAAAATAACTTTCTTGATTATCTGTTTTATTCACTACTTGTTTTAAGGTTGCAAATGAAACGTTATGGCTTAATATTTTCTAATATGTTTTTTATCAAATTACAATACATAATGCCGTCTATTAAGAAATAAAAGTGCCGCTTAAAAAATATATAATATCTTATTATGGGCAAATAGCCCGCGCTAAACTAGCACACTGTGCGTACACTGTAATAAAAAGATGTGCACTTATAAAAAAATCACTGATTTAAAATAAGCTTAAAAATGTGTAACCGAGTCCTAGGGGTAAAAATTGTGTCTCATGATCATTTTTTGGGTTTAATTTTTGTTTTATTTGGAAGTTTTACTTTATAAAAACAATATGAGGCGGAAAAGAATCGCACTAAACTCAAAAACTTATTAAAAAACTCAAAAACTTATCAATTATATCCACACCAAAATTTGGAGGCATTTTAATCAAAGTTAGCAAAAACTTAGTGAAAAAAAATTTTACTAAAATATATAAATAATTTTTAGTGTGTTATCAATTTATCTGTGGAATAAATAATTAAAATTATTACATCCAGGATTAATTCACTTATATATAAAAAAATAAAAAATAATTGTTTTGAATAAACTTAAAATATTCCAAAAGGCACTTGGCGCTGAAACATATAGTAAACATAAGATATAGCTATAGCATATACTATGTAACATCGTCCACTGCGCAGAAATTACCATAATTCATGTAAATTATTTTTAAAAGCGAAACGAAACCCACTCCACTGGGTGCTTAATAATGACATCACACTGATTATGTATGTTGATTTTTATTAAAAATTGTCTGTTTTAAAACTTGTAATCGAGATTTGTATGTAAAAATTAAAATTATATGGCCTTTTAAATTACACCCGTGCCCTCCCCTACTACATACAAAATGGGCCACAATCTACCATAATATAAAAATGCAAAATTAAGAAACAAAATACATTTGATAAACAGATTTTGTATTAATGATGAGGTAAATATTGTTATCTATTTACCAAAGCTACTTCATAAAAAGCAGCCAAATTTATGGTTGTTTATCAAAAAAAAAAACACGTTAAAACCAGGACAGGTGGCAGTGTAAATGGTAATTTGGGAGTTAAAAACGTATTTATTTAACAAAATTTTGTAATAAATATTGATTGTCTTGAGAGCGGAAGTTAGAAACGAGTTTAGAAGGCAGAAGAGGCATTCAGCTCTAGATAGTTTTTTTGTACAGAAAAAC
The DNA here is from genome assembly GCA_030248175.1 of Microlaimidae sp. YZB2_3. Lineage (NCBI taxonomy): Eukaryota > Metazoa > Nematoda > Chromadorea > Desmodorida > Microlaimidae > Microlaimidae sp. YZB2_3. The sequence continues at coordinate 54,312 of JASAMX010031273.1, forward strand.
TGTTGAGCGATGAGTGCCATGTAAACTTTTAGGTACTACAGCGCTCAACACTGGCAACATTGCTTCATGGAAAATGTTAGTAGATTAGCAGTTCAAAGTCTTTAAAGAGTTTTCGAAATGTAGTGTTTGACATGTTTTCTAAAAAATTTTGGGGCTCCACCGCCCCAACCTCAGATAGTAACATACTTTAATGAGGGGCCCTCTCTATTCTACCTCATTCCCCCTCATTTCGACAATCCTAGCTATCCTGTTAGACATGTAAATATAAACAGAATATTTCTCGTCGACGCCGCAAATATGCTGGAACGTCGACAATTATTACACAGAGGATCACTGAACATGGATTTTAAAAAAAACAAAATGTGGAAGTTTACTAAAGAAAAATATACAATTTATTAATGAATTTATGATGTATTTTTTCAGTTTATTACAGGTTGTATTTAATTTTTATATTAAATTTTATCTTGCTTATGCATTTTTTTAAAAAAATTTGTTTCTTTTAAAAATGTTTAAATCTTTTTAAGTAACCCTTTTTATGTGCCCTATTTTCACCGTTTTTTTCAAATTAAAAAATTGCACTAATGACTCTATTTTTTGCACAGTCAAGAATTTTGGTATGAGGTATACTTTATGTATAAATTTAAGTGTAAAGTACCTACTGAATTTCATTTAATATTTTTTAATTTATCTATAATAAAGTAAGGAGCATCGCAGTATACGTTCACAGGTCTGTATAATGTTTAAATAGCAAAATTTCGACTGTAGTGGGTACGGGGTCTTTAGAGCCACAAGCACGGAACTTGGAGCCATCGAAAATTTTTGGGAACTTGGAGCCACGAGCTATTGGAACTTGGAGCCTTTCAGAAAAAATTGGTTTGGGGTAAAATTTAGATTTCGCTTAGGCTTAAAGGAGCACTGTCACAAATCAAAATTCTATATCGCCCAACCCGGACTGCTCCTTTAATACTGAACCAATCGAGCTGAATTTTAAAAATGTTGTAGCCTTGTAGTGGAGCACTCCAAATCCTGAATTTGATTTAGGTAGGTTTGGTATTAAAGGAGCAGTCCGTTTCGGGCGATATAGGAATTTGATTTGTGACAGTGCTCCTTTAAGTATACGTTTAGCGATTTTTATTTTTGGCTCCAAGTTCCCTACTTACGGCTCCAAGTTCCCCAGTTACGGCTCCAAGTTCCCTATTTTTGGCTCCAAGTTCCCTAGGCTCCATCGACCCTAAATCCTGTAGTGGAACTGATAAAATAATTTTTGAACAAAAAAACATAAAAAAGGGTAAACTATATTACAAAATTCAATGACCATAGGAAAAATTGATTAATAATTCATGAACATAATAACAAAACGAATATCTTCACCCAATTTGTCTCCTACGTTTTACCATTACAAACTATACACTTTAACGATAAAAGATTGGAGTGAAATTGGGAGCAGTTGTTATAGTTTTGTTAATGGATTTATGGATTATTATTTAGTTTTTTCTATGATGAATTCAATTTTCGTATTATAATTTACCATTTTATATATAGTTTTTTGTTTAAAAATTGCTTCTCAGAAAAAAATTTTTAGATAACCGTTTTTATCTCCCTTTTTTTCATGTTAAATCGTCTGCAAGGCCTTTTCTGTACACTTGAATTTCCGTGGTTATTTTTCATTAAAAAAACAGTAAATTTTTTAGCATAATTAAAATATTGGTAATATCAACTTTATCAGATTGTATTAATATTGGAATTTTAAAAACTATCTAGAAACCATTTACCTTATTACTAAATACCATTTAAGTATAAATTCAAACTACAAGAAAACAATTAACAACCACTTTTCTTAACTTAATATGGTAAAATTACCTTCAAATATCCAAACCTTTGCTTTACTTAGGATTAACAAATTGTGTGTGGAGTATATTGAGGGAAAATTCTATTTTTAATTTTGAATTTGGGCTATACTAGTATTGTTTTATACATTATATTTTACGTTTAAAAAGCCTTTTAAACTTAGTTTATACCTTAAAAATAGATTTGCTTTTTTTAACTTTTTTTCAAGTTGACATGCATTTTTATGCATTAAAATGTTACGATATTAATTAATGCATTCTGCGTATATTGCAAGCGTACCTACAACGGAAGAATACTAATTAGTATTATTAGAATATACAACATAGAAATAAAGAAAGCTTTTATTACATACAAGTAAGCGTGCAAATTAAACACGCTTATGCGAAAAATGCTAGCGAATTATTAAAATATTACGTTTAAAAATGAATTACGAACATGTGTATATAATTTAAGCTTCTAAATAATAACGATTTATTTTACAAATCGTACATTTTGAAAATTCTATTTGCAATTCTTGCGTTTTTTTAATATAAATACAGCATTGTAATAAATGGCTTGTTTAAAATCAAATTTAATGTTTTATAATAATGTTTTTCATATTATTCTTAATTTACACTCGATAGTCATTTTACTTCTATCAAACATAAAAAATCTCTTAATTTTTAAAAATTGTTGCATAACTTTAAAAAAGCCTTTAACCGCAGTATTGCGAATCATTTAAATGTGTTTTAATGTTTTTGCTGGAACGACCGTAAAGTTTGAATCAAAAATATCAAGAATTTAGACAGCAAGCAAAGACTAAAAAAGAATTATCGTACTAGGCATTTAAACCATTTAATACCAGTGTGTTTTTAAAACTTAAAATAGCAATTTGCATTGAAAAATTTGGCCGATACAGGAATTGAACCCGTAACCTCCAAAGTCGACTCTGGCGTGCTATCCATTACACAATAGGCCGGACATAGCAAGGGGAAAGATAATCGCCTTTTATTAACGCTTGTACTTTGACTTTTCACGGAAGGGACACATACGCGGTATGTGTCACACCTTCCTAACAACAAAAGAGCTGCTCTCAGCCTCTTCGATTCAATCCGCCCACCTCCACCAGTCCCAACAAGCCCGTCTATCTTCCGCAGAACGGGGGGTACACTGGTATGCATACCCGGAGGTGTGTATTGGCCACAAAATATGTGACGACCCAAAGTAGAAGCGAAATGAACCAGACGCTAATGAATTTAGACTGCCAAATTTATTGAAAAATTTGGCCGATACAGGAATTGAACCCGTAACCTCCAAAGTCGACTCTGATGTGCTATCCATTACACCATAGGCCGAACAATGCAAGGGAAAAGATAATCGCCTTTTATTAACGTTTGTACTTTGAGTTTTCACGAAAGGGACACATACGCGGTATGTGTCACAAAAAATTTTAGAATTACAACGCTGCAGAATCACTCGCAGCCAATGAACACTGAGTGAATGAATATTTTTTGCACATTCTACATAAAACCCGAAGTGTACGCCTTATCTCCTGCTTTGATTACCAAAAATTATTATTAATACCATCTGTAAATAATAACTTTTCGTTATACTGTAAAAACAAATAACATAAAAACATGATAACAAGTTAGTTTTTTACACAATCTGACTTCTTTAGATATGAAACCTCATTGTCACAGTTCTTGTCAACCGTCATTAAATTCAAATAAGGAATTAGATCTTTTCACAGTAATAATTGATTTCAAAGATATAAAGTTATAAAATAATCACTAATAAACACATTAAACAGCATATTATTGTTAGAAAGAATAAACAGCGCTTTCCAGTTTAAAGAAACATTACAGTTTTAAAATATTTTAAATGATTTTGAACAATTTTGATATATTTGCGTAGTTTTAGTTTATCCAGGAGTTACTCTAGCAATGACAACCTCCAGTTCTAAAAGCAGTTAGCAATTGGAACTTTTAGTTTTTAAACATATATTTTTACTTAACCTAGATTAATCATTGGCTTTTTTATCTAATACAGCCCGACATGCGCGTATGCAAAACGCTAACAGTTGTTAAAATGGTCTAGAATTTTGAAATACACTTTTAGTACAATGAATGACTTTAAATATGTTATATATAAAAACTTATTTTTACGAACTTATTTTAAAAAATTGACAAAACAGAAAGGTAAACATTCCACAGGAAAAATCAGAATTCTTTTCGAAATGTTAGCATTAACTTCCGAAACTATTAAAATCAGTCATGTCAACCTACATATTTGCAATTTTTTTGTGTTACTCAGTATCTTACTTAAATTTAACCAGAACAAATTTAAGTAAAGCCATTTGGAAATTTTTGACTCTCCGTTCGAAATTAAAAATCATAAATCATAAACCCTAACACGAACCTGTGGACATAATAAAATAATTAATCTAACATGACTAAAATGTTTCGGCTCCAGGAATTTTTGTTCATCACGGATATGCGTAAACAACGAGAAAAGTAATCTTACAATTTGAAATGTTATCTTACTTGTTTAGAACAGCTATTGACTTCTTTTTTGGAAAAAAATTCTCTGCCTTTATTACTGGTGAGAATTAAACGAAAAACAAAATTTAAGTTTTTGGTTACCTGTGTATTTTAAAAATTTTGTTGTTCAAAAATTTTAATATCAGTCAGCATAATTTAATCATAATTAACATAATTAACATGATTTGAAACTTTTCCAGCATTGCCATAATATTGCTAAAAAAAAACTTTTAAATTTCTTTATCGATATTCATAACTTTTAATTCTAATTGAGTTAAAAATTTTAAAGAAAGTTAAAAAAAAGTTTAAAAAAGTTAATTAAAAATATTACCACAAGTAAATTTTTTTTAGTTTTTGAAGTAAATTGTTAACTTTTTTAACAAATGATATTTTTGTTTCGGATGCGTCTAATTAAAGTTACAATACGAAAACACAAACGTAAACCACAAATCAATTCAAAAAATACTTATTCATAAGAAATCAATTGCTGGAATAGACTTAAACCTTAGAAATATTAAGCTATTAAAATGAATATGAAATGAAATGAATATATCCGTAAAAAATAAGATTGATATTTTTATAAATACGGTTTTAACAGGTTTATTCTGTTGACAAGAAGGTATTTAAAAAAGTAAAAATCATTTATTTGGCAAATATCACGAAACGTTCACGTTTTGAGCACTGCTAAAGTAACTTGCGGTTTTTTCATTGCGTGCAGGTACCTATTAGGTAGTTAAGCGCTTGCCTATTTGACATGCGAAACCAATAAAGCCATTTAATATAACCCAAAATGATTGTGCAATGTTTTAAAAGAAAACGAAATTATGCGACTTGACAGTCAAATTCACATTGTAAAAAACGGTAAATCAAAAGTGGACGTAAATGATAATAAAACAACAAGTTTAAAAAATTTCCATATAAATTATACACATCAAAATGTAATATTAGATTCAATATTTATTAAACTATCAGCAAGCAATTAGGAGGCTAAGAAGCTGTCACTGCGACAAAATCCAATTGATAATGGCGGGATAGATTCTGAACTTTAAAAAAGTAAACAAAGGGACATAAAACAAAAGCTTCGAAGTAGCAACTCTATCTTTGCTTCTTTGCCCCGGTCCTCCAGGCCATTCGCAATAAAAACCGACTGCAATGTAAACAAAGTTAAAGAAACCTGATCGGGTTTATCGGGTTGGTGTTTTTTAAAATAACACATTTTTCATACTTGAGTTAGTGGTTAATCGCTTTTCCGTTAAAAAAGCGAGCAATAGGTGAAATTGAGGTGAGCACTACAGAAGTAAAGAGTCTCAGCCGGATTTGGGGAATATGGGACCGAGGGAAATTGCTGGCCAGAACTTTTTGCCAAAAATAAGAATTTAAAAAAAGCAAATCCAAAATTACGATTCCAAGCCGTTTGTCTGGAATTTTAAAGTCTAAATCTAATCTTAAATCTTAAAGTTTTTTATTTATGAATCTAGTCTGTTTTTTTAGCGATACTGGTAAAATTTTGACAAAAAAATTTTTGTTTGCGCTCTTATAACTTTTGAACGCGCCGCGATAATATGCAAATATCCCGCGTTAAGGTTCTTGTACTTTTGGCTACCTCCTGAAAAAAATTTGCTTTAAAAATTTTGGGGGGTTAGCCCCAAAACCCCAGAAATTTAGGTTCAATTTTTTTCGGCCAAATTTCTAACTTTTTACCATATGGGTCCTTACGTCTGAAAATTTTTGTGCGGATTGCCAATACTTTCCTCAGCTCAAAAATATATAATTTGTTGGGGTAACCTACCTGAGTCGGGTACCCCGAGAGATTAAAGGGGTCAATTTTACGATTTTTGCTAAAAATTTTTGTATGGGGGCAGATAGCGCATATTTTGGCATCATGCTCAAAAACTGTTTGAGCCACAGGTTTGAGACCGGGGGGATTTTTAGGGAATTTCAAGCTCTACATTTTGGTGATAGTCTCAAAAAAATTTTGATGCCCTAAGGCACTGCAACGGCTAACCTAGGAATGGACCGGGGCAGAATTATTGCTGATGCTGGGGCCGGGGCCAGGGCCGGGGTAGCGAAATTTCGATTTGCCGGGGCCGGGGCCGGGGCCGGGGCAAGCTAGAATTTTAACAGAATATGTAATTTTGTTCGTTTTTTTTTTTTGAAAATTCTAATTTTTTACTGTAAATTATTTGTTTTAGGTAATTAATAGTCACATTTTAGAATTTAAGTATTTGTGTAAGTAGAAAAACTTAAAGTTTTTTTTTAACAGAACAAAAAAATTTTGATATTTCGATTTTTTTAAATCTTAAATTTTTATTATATTTAGTATACACTGCTGTTGTAAAAAAGAATGGTTTTTGATTATTTTCAGAAAAAGTGAAAGTAATTTAAAAAAAAATTAATTTAAGTAAAGTAAGAGTAAAAGTAATTTGTAATATTTTAATTTAAGTAAAATAAGCATAAAAGTGACGGTCGAAATTTTATTTAAGTAGAGTAAAAGTAAGACCTATTTTTTAAGTGAAAACAAGAATAACATTATAATAAAAGTAATTGTGCAACGGAGCAAAACGACAATTTTTAAAGCTCCAAAGCTCCGTTCCAAAGTGTTTTGCTATTTTTATGCATAAATTTTCATTTTAATAAGTTTTTTAGTCTAAGTAAATGGTGTTTAGTGTGTTAGCGGCTTAAAAAACTTTCTTCTGAGACTCATTTTACAAGAAGCCCATAGGAAATCTACTGTTGTTGAAATTACTTCAATTTTACCTAAATTAATTTAAGTATTTGTAGAAAAAAAATACGAGTAAGAGTAAAAGTAAAAGTAAGTGAAATTTAACCCTTTGCTATTCATGTCGCTGGAAATCCGCAGAAGGGATTCCACGCCACTGCTGCTCAATGTTAAACTTCGTCAACGATCGTCAAGAGCCAAAGAGTTTAACACATTGCAGCACTGACGCAATATACCTTTTGCAAATTTGCATCGGTTTTTGGACGAAAAAATTCCAAAGGGTCAAGTGTCGAGTAAAAGTAAAAGTAATAAAAAATTCGTTACTTTTATTTGTTTAAATAAAAGCAAATGTAACTTTTTGCAACAGTAGTATACACTTTACGTAAGTATTAGAAATATATTCAAGTTTAAAGCAATATTATACTTAATCCCACTAACCATTCTTATTACTTTTATAAATAGAGCAGGAGTTAAAGGATTTTTATACGGGGAGTATATGTTTCTATTAAAAAACCAAAACGTGCTAAATGAACTAAATAGTTGGATGCCCATATAAAAAATTATTTGACAATAGCGAAATTTCTTTATATTACAATAAATCAAATATGTCGATAATTGTAGAAATGTAACTCTAAATCTAAAATATGCTAGTCTTCAAAAATATTATTTTGAAGAACATCTTTGTTGGAACTTCACTTACATGCCTCTATTCAACATTTTTCGGTCTAAACATACAGGAGAGTTTCAAAGGCACCTTTTTATTTTAAATTGTTAGAACATTTTTAAAACTTTATTACCATTTTTGTAAATTAAAAAACTGTTTTATTTTTGTAAAAGGTAAAATAATTAAAATATTACGAGTACAAGCGACTATGTATGTTCGCTTTCTAGCTTGTTTCAAGTTGTTAGTTTTAGTCATTTTAATCAGCTAACTTATTTTTTAGGCAAAAATCATAAAATCAATGTTACGTGAACTTCAATTAGATTGTTTTTGTGATTTCGCACTACTTGTTGTAATTTCTCGACATCTATCAAAAACATTATGACCCAAGGAAATTTCCAATTAAAAATTAAGTTTTTGAATAAAATTGTCCACTAAAAAACGCAACATTTCTAACGCACGCGACTTTCTGTGCATGTACCACTGATTTCTTACGCAGATATTTTTCTTACTGTTAATGCCCGTTTTTTTGTGGAGTGCATTTTACGCAAAAGTGGAAGAAAAGTTCCCATATGCACTGCAAACCACTGACACTGTGTTAAAAATTGTGTTAAAAATTAATAAAAAAAACAACAGAGTGCCTTGCCTACGAAATAGAAGAAAATGGCGGGTTTTCAGTATTAAAGTCGCACAAACCCGAATTTTCAGTAAATTTTTTAGTTTAGGTTTTCACCGTTTTTGGGTTATATATGCTTACTTTTATTAAAAATATAAATATAAAAGCCTCAAACTAAATTAGCAAATTTTTTAAAAATAAAAGCTCAAAGATAATTTTTACTGCATTTTCTATTTAAATACCTAGCATTTTTACTGGTATTCATAAACTTTTGGACCGGATTTATAAGAACTGGGTCCGTAACTTTTGGCAAGAAAACTCTGGACCGGGTGGTACACTTTTTAGACTGTGTTCAGTATTTAATATCGTCAATTGTCGACACGTATCAATTAATAAGCAAATTTTATTTGAAATCTTTTTCCAAATTAAATACAAACAATTCATACTAATTTCTTGTTTAAAAAAATCAAGTTTGGTGTCTTTTGAGCTGCATAAAGATATTAAACTCGCTAAAAAGGTGGACTGACTTCGCAGGGTTTCCTGCCAAATCAAGAGGACCAGTCCAAATACACCCTACACAAAATTTATGAATACCAGTGTAGTTTCAACATTAAATTTAAAAATGCTAAAATTTAAAAAAAATCTACTTGAATTTTTTTATTTAAAAAACTGTTTTTAGATCAATAAATTTTAAAACAGTTTCAATAAAACCTAAAAAAATAATAATATATAATCCAAACAAACGTCCAGTTGTACAATAAAGGTTTATAGAAAAACTCACAAATGAGCGAATTTAATAGCAATTGTTACCGATTTCTGCTAATTTTTTGTACGCAGCGACTTTGTAAACGTGTCAGGAAAACGAGTTTGGTTTACAAAATATCGCTGTGCGAGAAAATATTTATTGAGTGCACAGAAAGTTGCTTGCGCCGAAAAGTAAGATGTGATTCATTTTTCTTTAAATTTAGTTAAAAAATTTACTGTACACATAGCCGAAAATTCTCTTGGGTTATATATTTTTGATATAAAAAATGATATTATAAGAACTCTAATATTTACTGTATACGTCTCATGAATGGACTTCTATTGTCGAAACCTAACCTTATAAATAAAATCTACAAAATGGTTTTTAATACTGAAAAAGTCTTAAAATTTTTAGAAAAACGACTTATGATTAAAATAATGCAAATCTTATTAAAATAGAGTTTTAATAAAATCTTAAAATATAAATAATAAATATCCTCCTATTAAAGCGATTACATTAGCTCTTTAAATAAAATGTTATATATTTATCACTGTCTAAAATTGTAAAAAGTGCTTTAAAATTTGTATTCTTAGGGGTCCTTACCCCGGTTTTCCCCGCTTGATTTGCCAGCTAAATTGCCGGGGCCGGGGCCGAGGCCGGGGCCGGGGCCGGGGCCGGGGCCGGGGTAGAAAAAAGTGCCGGGGAAGCCGGAGCTGGGGCCGGGGCTCCGGTCGATCCCTAGGCTGACCCTAAAAATAAAACCTTTGACACAGTCCCTCTAAATAGGTGAGTAATATATCATTTTAAAGCTCTCAGCTTGCTGATTTTAAAATTATAAAAAAAATTGCTCTAAATGATCGGGTAACCAAAATACAAACCCCTTTGTACCCCCAAAATTAGTAAAGGGTGATTTTTTTGTTTTTATTATTTACAAGCCGTGTTTATATTCGTTTGAAAGCTCTTTGTGTGCTGATACCAAAAATACTAATTTTAGGCTAAAATTTTTTATGGTTACCCGGTTACATACTACCAAATACCCCCAAATTTGAAAAATGGTAATTTTGCTATTTTTTATTTTAAGGTAGAACACCACAGTTAGATTTTGACAGCAGATCCTTACTAATTAATTTTTACTAAAGTAATTAGAATTGCTGATTTAATTTTTGCCATTCATTTTTTTTGTAAAAAAATGTTATCCTCTACAATCCTCAAATAACATCAATAAAATACATGTCAAAAATACAAAACAAAATACAAAATACAAAATTTTTAGACGTTAAAAGTATGGCCCAGCGAAGACTTGATCTCAGGGGTCTGAGGATCGGAGCCCGACGTACTAACCTATCGGCTACTGAGTCACCTGAGATTTCTCCCTTAAAAGCTACTTTTAAAGAAAGGGCTCAAAATGTAGTTTCTCGGCGTCAATTAAAAAAAATTAAACGAAAATTAAAAAATTTGATAATGATTTTAATGAAAGTTTGGAAATAGTTAGACACAAGTCTAATCAATACTTTGAATTGTATTTGATTAAAAAATTAATTCAGGATTTTTTTTATTTGATTTTTCTTTTAAAAACATAGATTTTTTTATTTTCTAAAAATTTTGAATTACGTTTTATTACAAACCACATCTAAAAGCTTTTTTCTTTAACTTTCTATATAATTGCGGAAAAAACTGAATGAATCAAATTTTTTAAATGGCCAAAAACTATTTTTTAAGCTTTAAATTCATTGAAATATATATTAAAATAGAACAAATGGTAAACAATGAAATAAATATCGTTAGATACATCATAATCTGAGCTTTCGATCGCATTATACTTTTGTCAGACAAAAATTAATATCTAAGACGATATCTAACTTTTAGTCAAATTCGTCATAACTGTGGTGTTCTACCTTAAGTGACATGTTTATACTCATATGAAAGCTATCGACGCACTGATTTCAAAAATATATAGGTTTTTTTTAATTTTGTTCAGTGGTTACCCAATTTTACACCCATCAATGTACCCCCCTAAAATTCTTAAGAGGTGATTTTATTATAATAACGTCATGTTTGTACTCATATCAAAGTTCTCGAACGCTGATGACAAAAAAATTATTTTCAACTCGATTCACTTAGTGGTTACCATTTTTACAACCCACAATGTACCCCAAAAAATTTTTGGGGGTACATTATGGGTTGTAAAAATGGTAACCATTGGGTGAATCGAGTTGAAATTTATATTTTTGAGATCAGCGTGTCGAAAGCTATAATATGAGTATAAACAAGACGGTATTACAATAAATATACAAATATGACCCAATAAAAATTTTTAGGGGTACATTGTGGGTTGCAAAAATGGTAACCATTGGGTGAATCGAGTTGAAATTTATATTTTTGAGATCAGCGTGTCGAGAGCTTTAATATGAGTACAAACATAACGGTATTATAATAAAATCACCTCTTAAGAATTTCAGGGGGTAGATTGATGGGTGCAAAATTGGATAACCACTAAACAAATATTAAAAAACTATATATTTTTAAACTCACTGCGTCGAGAGCTTTTATATAAGTATTTAGGGGGTAGATTGATGGGTGCAAAATTGGATAACCACTAAACAAATATTAAAAAACTATATATTTTTAAACTCACTGCGTCCAGAGCTTTTATATAAGTATAAACATCATTTAAAATGAAAAAATGGCAAAACTACCA